>JAAKBH010000660.1:0-65000 GCA_019776075.1 Amaranthus palmeri | reverse complement strand
TTAGGTGAAGAAACCAAGACTTCATGATCGGGGGGAGAATGGGTATGAGAAATAAGGGGAGTAGAGGGAAATGGAATGGTGTTAGGACTAGGAGAATTGGTATGAGAAATAAGGAGAGTAGAGGAAATGGTGCTAGGACTAGGACTACAGTGTGAAGAATTCATGCTCACCTCGTCAGCAGTCACAGATTCCCAGACCTCAATATTTTTTTGTAAAGTAGTTTGAAATTTTGTTCAACCACCCCTTTAGTAGACTTGGAGTTGATCTTCATTAAATTGGATCCAAAACCGAAAAGGTCCACATCATCGAATATCTTGAATTGTTTTGCTACAACATGTGGAAGATGATTTTCCACATGATTGAAACAAAACATTGGTGTGATGATGGAGCAAAACTGAATATGTCTTCGCAAATGATCAGGCAACACAATTGACTGATATGGGTGCCAATTAATACACTGTTTCATACAACATCAAAAAAAAGTCGCCTCATCAATCAAAGATAAAGAAATATAATACAATTAAAATGAAAATTGAAATCACGCACGAGTGCTTTTACCTCTGTTGCGTTAGCCAAAAGATTTTTTGTCTGTTGCAGCTTCTCGGAAAGTGTTGTGACCTTCAGATTTGATACATAACCTTTGCCTTTCAAGTTGATCGTGTGTAGCAAAGGAGCAGTGTTATTGTTCTCTTGATTCATGGCCACACCAAAAATCTCCGCTAGACCTTTAATACGGTAGAAGAAGAAACACTGTGAAAAAAAATGTTAGATGATGAAAATGACAAGATAAGAGAAAATAAGTTAAATAAGTGTTCTTACCACCACAAGCCATGTAAATTCAATGATTAGCTTCTTTATCCCATGGTCCTTCAATTCGCTATAAAGATACGCCAATAATGCCGCACCCCAAGCATATGAGTTCACTTGGTCCAAATGTTCAACGAACTGGACCAAAATGGCTCGACATACATGTCCACTTGTATAAGGAGCTATGATACAACATATCAAAATCAACAGAATTGCCTTTATCTTCTTATCATCTGATCTCGTGTGATCTTTGGCAATTCTATCCAATGTTGTCAAACTTATAATATTAGTTAGTTGCTCTTCAAAAACTCTCATGAAAGCATCATTATCAACTGTTTTGTCAAAGATGATTGGCTTTCCCGCAATGGGTAAACTAGTCAAGTATAAAACGTCCTCCAAAGTGGGGTTTAACCTCTCGCCATCTATGCAGAAACACATAGAACTCTTTGGCGTTAGATTATAGTGGTTGACCTTTTGATATTTATTTTAGAACAATTATAATAATTGAACCTGAAGTTCAAAGCTTTCTGTTTTCAAATGAAGTAGTCGTAACAACGAACTTCTAGGACCATTAGAATCAATTCTTGCTTTGATACGAGCCTTCAAATCGTCATCAAGCTCTGAATATAGTGTATGTACAGTCTTAAGCTTCGAACTCCCTTTGGAGGAATGTCCTCCATCCTGTAAAATAAAAAGATAAATTGCATCATTAAATAATTCACAAATTCGAATGTACTGAAGAACTGAAGTGAGTTTACTTACTGTTCTGATTGTCTTTGCGGTTGATTTGTTATGTCTCATTGCTGAAAAACAAGCGTTAGTAACATTGTTTAAGTTAGGAATATGAAGAACAAACCGTATATCACAAGAACCAAATTTCAGTGGGCTTTCGAGTTCATGTCATATAGAACACGAAGCTTGTGTGTGCAATTTATAACAGCCTACCCTAACAGCATTTTAGAAATTTCCTTACAGCAATTCAGAAAGTTATAGCAGCAATTCACCAGTTTATAACAACAATTCACAAGTTTATAACAACAATATTGAAGTTTGTAACAACAATATTATTTTGCAACATCAATTCACAAGTTTGTAACAGCAATTCACAAGTATTTAATTTTGTATGTAACAAGTATCTAATTTCACAGAAAAATCAGCAATGTGAATTTGTGAAGTAAACAATGTCAAACCACACATAGATACTTAAAGTTAGGAATATGAAGAACAAACCGTATATCACAAAAACCAAATTTCAGTGGGCTTCCGAGTCTTATGGTATAAACCATATAAGTCAAAATTACTAAGCAAATGGTAGCAATAGAGTATAGAAAATAGACAAAGCAAGACGGTAGACCATTACAGAAAGAAAAATATAGAATGCCAACTTGTTCTTTAATTTTGTTAAATAAACTAGATTCCATATATACAATAATTCATAGTTGTCTTCTAGATTTCAATTACAATGATTCCACATATACAATGGTTCCAACAAAAATATCAGACTAACATGATGACCCTATACAAACTTTGAAATGATCCAAAATACTATGAAAGTAAGAACACATTTGACACAGATGAGACTCCATCCACAACTTCTTTTTGAAGTCTTCCTAATCTTTTGATTTGACAATTCAGATTTTCTTTTAAGAATACCAACTTCTTTTTTAAGACTGTCTCTTTCAGCCATTAGCTTTAAAAGGACATCTTTTTGCCAATCGGTCATTGGTGTGTCCACCCACCTAAAGAAGGAGCATCCTCTGATGTTGGTTCTTGAATTACAATCAGGACATGCCACAAATCTCCTTCCGGGGTTTTCAACTGTCCATCCCCTTAGCGTAGATAAGTCATGTCCACAATAGCATTTTACTCAGTTTTCATAACAATTTGAAGAGCTTGACATCTGAAATTCAATAAGTAATTGTTCAGTAGTTACCCCTAGTTAAGATTTTGAATAACCCCTCACCAAATCTAGCTGTAGCTATCCCAACTTTAGTTTTTTAGTGACCCTTAATCAAAATGATTGACACAACTAAAGTTGGGGTAGCTACAACTAGATTTGGTGAGGGGTTATTCAAAATCTTAACTAGGGGTAACTACTGAACAACTAATTATTGAATTTCAGATGTCAAGCTCTTCAAATTGTTATGAAAACCGAGTAAAATGCTATTGTGGACATGACTTATCTACGCTAAGGGGATGGACAGTTGAAAACCCCGGAAGGAGGTTTGTGGCATGTCCTGATTTTAATTCAAGAACCAAAATCAGAGGATGCTCCTTCTTTAGGTGGGTGGACATACCAATGACCGATTGGCAAAAAGATGTCATTTTAAAGCTAATGGCTGAAAGAGACAGTCTTAAAAAAGAAGTTGGTATTCTTAAAAGAAAATCTGAATTGTCAAATCAAAAGGTTAGGAAGACTTCAAAAGAAGTTGTGGATGGAGTCTCATCTGTGTCAAATGTGTTCTTACTTTCATAGTATTTTGGATCATTTCAAAGCTTGTATAGGGTCATCATGTTAGTCTGATATTTTTGTTGGAACCATTGTATATATAGAATCATTGTAATTGAAATCTAGAAGACAACTATGAATTATTGTATATATGGAATCTAGTTTATTTAACAAAATGAAAGAACAAGTTGGCATTCTGTATTTTGCATTCTGTAATGGTCTACCGTCTTGCTTTGTCTATTTTCTATACTCTATTGTTACCATTTGCTTAGTAATCTTGACTTATATGGTTTATACCATAAGACTCGGAAGCCCACTGAAATTTGGTTCTTGTGATATACAGTTTGTTCTTCATATTTCTAACTTTAAGTATCTATGTGTGGTTTGACATTGTTTACTTCACAAATTTAAATTGCTGATTTTTCTGTGAAATTAGATACTTGTTACATACAAAATTAAGTACTTGTGAATTGCTGTTACAAACTTGTGAATTGATGTTACAAAATAATATTGTTGTTAAAAATTTCAATATTGTTGTTATGAACTTGTGAATTGTTGTTATAAACTGGTGAATTGCTGCTATAACTTTCTGAATTGCTGAAAGGAAATTTCTAAATTGCTGTTAGGGTAGGCTGTTATAAATTGCACACACAAGCCTAGTGTTCTATATGACATGAACTCAAAAGCCCACTGAAATTTGGTTCTTGTGATATACGGTTTGTTCTTCATATTCCTAACTTAAACAATGTCACAAACGCTTGTTTTTCAGCAATGAGACATAACAAATCAACCGCAAAGACAATCAGAACAGTAAGTAAACTTACTTCAGTTCTTCAATACATTCGAATTTGTGAATTATTTAATGATGCAATTTATCTTTTTATTTTACAGGATGGAGGACATTCCTCCAAAGGGAGTTCGAAGCTTAAGACTGTACATACACTATATTCAGAGCTTGATGACGATTTGAAGGCTCGTATCAAAGCAAGAATTGATTCTAATGGTCCTAAAAGTTCTTTGCTACGACTACTTCATTTGAAAACAGAAAGCTTTGAACTTCAGGTTCAATTATTAGAATTGTTCTAAAATAAATATCAAAAGGTCAACCATTATAATCTAACGCCAAAGAGTTCTATGTGTTTCTGCATAGATGGCGAGAGGTTAAACCCCACTTTGGAGGACGTTTTATACTTGACTGGTTTACCCATTGCGGGAAAGCCAGTCATCTTTGACAAAACAGTTGATAATGATGCTTTCATGAGAGTTTTTGAAGAGCAACTAACTAATACTACCTCCGATTATTTTTATGTGCAACACTTTCCAATTTTGTCCGCTAAATATTATGTGCAACTCACTTTTTTCTTTCCTTTTTTAGTAAAAAATAACCTATCTAAATACTTATCCCATCATTTTCTATCTCCTTTAATTATCTATCACATCATTTTCTCTCTCTTTCTTTTCCTTTAATTACCTATCTCTACTTCCTCTTTCCTTCTTTCTCTTACTTACCTATCCCTACTTCCATCATTTTCTCTCTCCTTCTTTCCCTTAATTACCTATACCTACTTCCTCTAATTTCCTCCTACAAAAAATTGCATTGGCAACCGTGAAAGGCACCAAAGTTGCACATAAAAATAAACGGAGGTAGTATTATAAGTTTGACAACATTGGATAGAATTGCCAAAGATCACACGAGATCAGATGATAAGAAGATAAAGGCAATTCTGTTGATTTTGATATGTTGTATCATAGCTCCTTATACAAGTGGACATGTATGTCGAGCCATTTTGGTCCAGTTCGTTGAACATTTGGACCAAGTGAACTCATATGCTTGGGGTGCGGCATTATTGGCGTATCTTTATAGCGAATTGAAGGACCATGGGATAAAGAAGCTAATCATTGAATTTACATGGCTTGTGGTGGTAAGAACACTTATTTAACTTATTTTCTCTTATCTTGTCATTTTCATCATCTAACATTTTTTTTCACAGTGTTTCTTCTTCTACCGTATTAAAGGTCTAGCGGAGATTTTTGGTGTGGCCATGAATCAAGAGAACAATAACACTGCTCCTTTGCTACACACGATCAACTTGAAAGGCAAAGGTTATGTATCAAATCTGAAGGTCACAACACTTTCCGAGAAGCTGCAACAGACAAAAAATCTTTTGGCTAACGCAACAGAGGTAAAAGCACTCGTGCGTGATTTCAATTTTCATTTTAATTGTATTATATTTCTTTATCTTTGATTGATGAGGCGACTTTTTTTTGATGTTGTATGAAACAGTGTATTAATTGGCACCCATATCAGTCAATTGTGTTGCCTGATCATTTGCGAAGACATATTCAGTTTTGCTCCATCATCACACCAATGTTTTGTTTCAATCATGTGGAAAATCATCTTCCACATGTTGTAGCAAAACAATTCAAGATATTCGATGATGTGGACCTTTTCGGTTTTGGATCCAATTTAATGAAGATCAACTCCAAGTCTACTAAAGGGGTGGTTGAACAAAATTTCAAACTACTTTACAAAAAAATATTGAGGTCTGGGAATCTGTGACTGCTGACGAGGTGAGCATGAATTCTTCACACTGTAGTCCTAGTCCTAGCACCATTTCCTCTACTCTCCTTATTTCTCATACCAATTCTCCTAGTCCTAACACCATTCCATTTCCCTCTACTCCCCTTATTTCTCATACCCATTCTCCCCCCGATCATGAAGTCTTGGTTTCTTCACCTAACGATGAAGTTCAAGTTTCTCCCCCCACTCAGGAAGTTCAGATTTTTAAAATAAGATCTCCAAGTAAAAGAGAAACAAAGGGGAAATCGCCAAAACGATTCACCTTTCCAGAAGATCAATTGAAACATATGAACAAAAGAAGAGTATGTCCTTTTTCTTAATTTTTTTTTTTTTTTTTTTTGCTTGGGAGTCATAGAATTGTCATGCTAACATTTTTTTTTCATTTCAGAAACGGTCCTTGAAGTAGGCTATCCATATGCTGTCAAGGGTGAAGAAGAAGAATCATTGTAAGTAAGAGTGTATGAAACTTAAACTATAATCAAGTTGTAGTTTGTTTAGGAGTAACTATATAATATTATAAAACCAACTGTTTGTTAAACGGGTTGTGTTTGGGTCAAGGGGTTTCTAACCTGTTTATATAACCCGAACCCGAACCTGACCCAACCTCATTTGTTTGACAGATTTCAGTTTCTCAATCTTCTTTTCCAATTTTTGGTTAGTGATCTTGTTTTTCTTCACTCTTGTTTTTTTATTTGGGTTTATTTGGTGATAGTTGCCCAGAATTCAGTAGTTTATTTGGGTTTATTTGGTGATAGTTGTCAAGAATTCAACATATTTGAGTTAATGTGTTTTATGTACATTTGCAGAGACTACAAACAAATAATAGACTGGTGATTGTTGATGCTGCGGTGCACATGATGAAGCTTTCTGACAGGAAAATGTTAAGGCTTTAGGTAAAAAATTTTCGACAATGTCTGTACTAAAACACCGAAGGGAAGTAAGGGAAGGTAATGGAGGGAGGAACAAATTTCTACTAGTTAATTGGGTTGTAACATGTTTATGATAAATGAAATGGGTATTTTGTATGTTGTCTATTTCTAATGGAAATCAAATGGGCTTTTTAATGCTTGGTGATTATACTCACTGGTTGTGTTCATTGTGTATGATAGAGTATATGCTACTGGTACAGCAGCTTGCTGATTTCTGTAATTCCTGTGTTCATTGTGCATGATTAAGTGTATATATATATATATATATATATATATATATATATATATATATATATATATATATATATATATATATATATATATATATATATATATATATATATGGTCGCTGTAGTTCCCGGAGGTAGGATCATCTATATATGGTCGCTGTACGGGGGTATGTTCATACTTTACCATTGGGCGCCGGTATGGCCCGTCACCGCCCTTTGGTTGAGGTGTGTCCATGTGAGTCTTGCAAACCCTAATATGGTTGCCTCTAGTCACATATACATAAATATTTGAAAGTGGTTAAGCTCTTGATTTAAGTGATTCCGAGAAGTTATGAAATCGAAAAGAAGTTATGAGTTCGAGAATAAGTGAAGAAAATGGAATTGATAGTAGGAAGTAGGAGCTGATGTTCAGTGGTTATGATTGGCATTTGGAGTGTTGTGAAATCACCCTCATATTATCATTATGCCATATTCTATTGATGCTAATTATGCTTTATTATGATATGATGTTAAATGCTGACGTGTACTGTTTGTTTTCTTTGTTGATGGCTCATCTTTGATGGCCCTGCTATGACGCGTTGGTATATGATCTTACGTTGAGCAGCGGGGACATCATTGATAGACGTTACAGGTGATGAAACTTCTATGCATTGCATACGGGGAAGAGTGAGAACGCTGAAGCGTGCAATTTTACTTTTATTTTGACGCTAGATGTAGTTCCTTTGTATTTAGATTTGTTTATGTTTTTGGTTTGAGGCACATGTCCTCTTTTTGTATATATATTCTCCGCTGCATAGTTTATAAATTGTATGGTTTTAAAGAGTCTAGTTAGTTCAAAACGCAAGCGCTGACACGGAACCACGATCCATGCTTGACATATTGATTTCAGAAGCCAGCGATGAATCATTCCGCCGTGATATAGTTTTGATAGGCCGTGATGCCTTTACTTTATTAGATTTCAAATAACTTTTGTTTTTCTATAAAAGACGCACAGTTTTAAGGTAGATGCTGTCGGAATTTCCACTCACATCTTTAAAGCTAATATTTAACATTTATCAAAATTCTTTTTCCTTTTCTTTTATATAACACCCAAATTTCCTCCCGTCCTTTACGATTTTGGTTTCGTACAAGGGGTCGGAAATTCAGGGGTGTTACACCGGCCCAATAAGATGCGTCTCACACAAGTTTTTGTGATTAGTTATTGGGAGAAAATGATCCAAGAAGAGAGAGTTGGAGGGGACCATAAGGCGGGTGCATTTTACTCCGAGAATATATCCTCCGAGGGAGGAGTGTAAATATTCACCCTCAGACTTGCAAAAGCTTTTTCCAAATCCAGACACATAATTCAATCTTGAATAATTATGGTGTACTTAGTGCCTTGTAGTTCTTCTAATAGTGCTATTTAACTATGGTGCCACATGTTTCTATGAGCCAAATATATTATGTTTGGATCTAGTGATGATGAGCTATGTGTCATGTTCAATTATTTGGTGCTACTAACTTGCTTTGTGTGTTTAATGCAAGGAATTGTTGGATTTAGTTTAATTTTGCTTGTTTGATTTGATTGCTCAATATTGATGGTTGTAAATTGTTGAACATTATTGACTAATAATCTAAGTATATAATCACCAAGGACTGCAAATAGTAGTGGGACAATATGTATCAAAATACAAGGTCCTTTAATTTGATTGCATTGTATTCCCTTACTTATTGCATATTAATTTTGGAGTTACAAAGGAGTATGTTGAGTCAAGCCCGAAATCTCATTGTGATGGAGGCGAGTTTGATCACATCATAGCCTATGCGTTGTCTTGCACATTTGAGGATGATAATGTGTGTGCAAAGGGATGTGATAGCTTGGTTTTTGGATCACTTGGTGAAGTGATCAAAGTGGAAGACTTTATGTGCCTTGATGAAGGCAAAATTATGGAGTGATTAGCTTTGGAACACTTGATGAAGTGTTTGATGATGTGAGGTGCACTATGGAGAGCAAGGCACGTGAATGGAGAAGCTTGAAGGGGTGCTCGACCATGCGAGCTGAGAAGGGGAAGTTGAGCATGGGTCGAGCAAGCACGCAGGATCAAGACAGTGAGTCAGAACATGCCGCTCGACCACTCGAGCAAGCTCGCTCGCCCGATCCGAGCACAGCTCACGTTTTCTGACGCTTTTTGTTTTTATTCACGGACTTGCTTGGACTCCAAGCACTTGTGTACTATGTTATTCTAAAGTGTCTTAAGACTATTTAAGGAGTCTTAACTCATTGTTAGAGTGAGTGGGAGGCATACATAAGCTTTGTGGGGTGAATCATTAGTGTATGTTGATATATTAATGATAAGAACCATTATTTGAGGGGAAGGTATCCTAAGATACCTCATTAATCTTGTTGTTGTGTGTTGTTTCATTTGTGCTTTGTTTTTGTTCTTTTTCACACCTTTCTTTGTTCTTGTTTCTCACCCAAATCACATAGCCCATTCACAACAGAGTAATTGGGAGGAATAATGCTCATGAATAGTTGAATACATTGTTAATGGTATTGATTGGAGACCATTAATATTGGTCATCAGTGAGTGATTGAATGGCCATGACCCTTAGCTATACTTGGAGTAGTATAAAAAGGGCTTGGTGATGAATGGAAATGTACACCTTTTCTCAATCTCATTCTCTAACTCTCATTTGCTGGTGTTCTTTTCAAGAGAGTAATTAACTCTTGTTTAGAGCTTCTAAACCTTATAGCTTTCTAAACACATTGTTATTAAGTGACATACTCTAAGTATTAAGAGTGTGTTGTGTTGTTTGTATTTTGTTGTGAATTTTCATGATCAAACTCAAGTACCTTTGTGGGGGAAATATCACAAAAAGAAAGTGATCACACGCCTACAACAAGTATCAAGCTTTTGGGTAACTGTTGTCGTTACAAAATAATCTTCAAGGTGTTCATAGTGTTATTTGTAATTTTATTTTGTCATCAACAAAGGGATAAATACAAATTCCCATTTGTAGTTTGTATTTGCATTATTAAAGTCTTAATATAAATTGTAATTGATTTTTACACCTTTTACATTTTTATGCGTCATGGCCTCATGGGAGTATTGTACTTAAGATACTCACTTTTAGTTGTTTAATATTTACCATGTCATTTTAAAAATCATAATTGATACTTTAAATATAAAACACACACTTTAATTGTTTAATAGAACCAATTTAAATTTATCTCATCGTGAAACGATTTCATGCAAAGTTACTCATTAAAAAAGAGTATTTTAAGTATGAAAGTAGATTGTTTCAACCCTATTTAAATCTATCCTAAATGAGAATTGGTGTTTTATGTTTGAATTGTTGACATCACTTTTTTTTTATAACCGCAATTGCCTATACTTAGATGTTATCTAGTGATTGATCATCAAATCCACATATAACATATCAAGAAAGCAAGAAACAACAAACAACACAAATTGAACAAAATAAACAAATCAACAATGTATCAATTTAAGAATCTAGAGTTGGTATAATAGTTAAAAGGCATAATCAGGACAATAATGTTTCACCCTTGTGATAAGGGTTCGATAGACATCTCATACAAAAAGGATCTAGGCAAAAAATTAAATCAACGAGTGAGAAATTAGGACATAGCATTTTAGTGTCTTCATCTTCGATGATGTTGTCAACTGACAACATTTGACATATGTACAAGCCCATGTTTCACCCTTATTGTAAGTAGGGCTGAACAAAGTTTGGCTTAAATTGTAAACCAAATCGGACCAAATCGGAATAAAAGTATTTGGTCTGGTCTACGGTTTAAATGGTGTGATCTGGTTTTTTTCAAATTAAATTAGGGTTTACAGTCTGGTCTCGGTTTATTTATTTTTCAGACCAGATCGGACCGCAAACCGTAATATGATCAAAAATCAAAAATTTGTATTTCAAAAATTAAGTTGCTACCTAAATATTTTAAGATGTAGTTATTTTTTTATAGCAATATATATTTGAATGATGTTGATGTTATCAACTAATTACAAATTATTATGTATAAAAATATAAACAAAAAACGTAGACCAAACCAGACCGGACCGTTGTAAAACGATTTAGTCCGGTCCGGTCTGGAGATTTAAATAGTTTGGTCCGATCTAGAAAATTTTGAGACCGAAATTTCTAGGTTAGTCTGATTTTAGTGTCAGACCTGACCAAAGCGGACCGTATTCACCCTAGGGTTTTTAATTTGATTTATTTTGTTATTTGATCTAGGAAATGTTAATTCTTTGTAGGATTATACATTGCTATTCAATTATGCTAAAGATTTGAATTTGTATTCCTGTTATTAATGGAGGTTAAAACTTGAACATAGAAATAGTGTTGATGATAGATTGCTATTCAATTATGCACTTTCCTCGAATAAGGTTTTAATGCTCATTCCACTCTATTCCTGTTTGAGTCTGCATTCCTTAGAGTCACAGGTCTAGTCCATACAATTCTGGTCAGTCATCCCTAAGCAAGCTGAGACTTCATGACATCACTAAACAAAACACAACTTAGGATTGATGGGAAAATATAAATCTGTTAACACTATTTTCCAAAATATAAATCTGTTAACACTATATTCAGATTAAAAATACCAAGTAAAATTTATAAAATAGAAAATTACAATTAGTATGAGAGGGAGTTTGAATTAATCACGTCTAGAGTTTTAAAAGAAACAAAATATCTGGTGTAAAAGTCAAATTCAAAGTCAGATTCCCTTCAAGGTCGGAGTCGAGTCGGAGTGTCGGATTTTTATTACGGTCCAACTCCGGTCCGACTCTAACTCGAACTCGGATCGTAAAGTCGGAGTCGGATGACTTTTTCCTCGAACTTGAATCGGATCGAATCAGACTAGGATCGAATTCGGACTGAATGCATGATTTCGTAAAGTGTAATCCATGCCTCCAAAAATAGAATATACCAGGAAATTTATTGATGTAGAGACAGTCTTTCCTTGATGATTCGTAACGGATTAGAAAATTTTCCTGGAAACGAGCATCAGAATAGGTTTTAGTTCAAGTTTGCTTGAACAAAATCATGAATAATTAGAGTATACAAACCTTGATAGATATATCCCAGAGTTCACCGAAAATAAAGCACATCAAAATAAAATATTGGTGGTCTATTGGATGTTTTTTAGTTGATTTTTGAGTAGAGGGATAACAGGCAATGTAGACAATAATGGATTAATTTCATTCCTCTGTTCGGGGTATTAAAAATCGAGAAACTCAAACCTAAATCTTCAGACTCTGCTACATACAAGAATTGATTTTAAACATAATCCTTAGACCAAAGGTAAAGAAAACCAAGGAAGTGTATAAGATTAAATGGTGGAAATTGAAAGGGAATAATGCTAAAGTTTTCGCCAAGAAAGTTATTAAAAGAACCTGGCTGGGAAATGACTTCGAATGTTGAGGATACTTAGACAAAGATGAATACTTGTATCATTCGAATAGCTAAGGAGATTTTAAGAGAATCAGGTGGTAGGTTTGTGGTAAAAAAAGGATATAACATGGTAGAATGAGGAGGTCAAGACAATTATTAAGGAAAAGAAAACATTTGAAGAAAATCCAGGATGAGAAAACCTTAGCCGAGTAATAGGAAATCAAAACCAGGACAAAAGCAGTTGTCCACAAGATGAAATTAAAAGCTTTTAAAAAGGTGTTTGACAAATTAGATTCTAAAAGAGAAAAAAAAAATATTTATATAGAACGGCAAAGAGGAGACGAGCAAAAAACTAATGACATAGGTGCAATTAAATGTATTAAGGATAAGAGTAAAACAATCTACTTCAGGACTGAAACATCAAGGATAGATGGAGGGAGCATTTTGATGAGTTACTTAATGGAACAAGTAAATGTCGTGGAGACACCACAATCATTCCTTTAAAAGAAAATAGAACATTTATGCAAAAAATACGAAAATCAAAGGTGAATGGGGCTTTAAAAAGAAAATAAAGCTAAAGAAAGCGGTTGGATCGTATGTTATACCAATTGATGTATGGAGATACCTAAAGACGATTAGGCCGATTTGGCTAATAAATCTATTCAACAAAATTTGAAAGACAAACAAGATGCCCAATGACAGGAGAAGAAGTACGCTATTGCCTATTTACAAGAACAATGAAGATGTCCAAGAATTTTGTACCTATCGAGGAATAAAACTCATTAGTTATACTATGAAGTCATAAAATGAGTGGTTGGGATACAAATTAGGAGAATTACTTCCATATCAAAGAAAATTTTGGATTTATGTTGGGAGATCTACAATGCAAACAATCCATCTTATGAGACAAATAGAATACTATAGGGCTAGCAAAAGCGACTTACACATGGTTTTATCGACTTGGAAAGAGCATACGACTAGGTAACAATAGAGGTATTTTAGAAGACATTAATATAATGCAAGATATGTATCAAGAGGTAAAAACAAATTTTAGAACAAGTGGGGAGGCAATGAATGATTTTCCTATCACAATTGACCTTTATCAAGGCTCGGCTAGGGATGCGCATGGGTTAGAATAGGATCAGAATTTAGAAAGGATCATAGTAGAAAGATGAGAGTAGCTGAAATGTGTATATTTCAATGGATAAGTAAGCATACCTTGAGGGATAGAATTCGGAACGAAAATAAAAGGATTTAGGAGTTGAAAATACTATAAAACAAAGATAAAAGAGAATTGTTTAAGGTTTAGACATGTGCAAAGATGGAGTATTAGTGAACCGGTAAGGACGATTGAAAGTTGGAGCTCAGAAGACTTAAAAAGAGATCGAGGAAAATGACTTGGAGAACAAGAGTGGAAAAGTATATGAATGACCTAGACTTACAATTTGAGATAGTAGAAAATAGAAATGAACGGAGAAGAACCATCTATGTGGATGACTATTAGAACTTATATATATTAGTTCTTGTAGATGATCCTAATCTTTTGGGATTAAGGCTCTAGCATTCGCCTTTTCATATAAATATACAAGTGTGATAACATGATTGGCTATTGATTTATGAAAAGGGTCCACGTGAGTCTTAAAGAGAGTCTTGGATTTCAAAGAATGCATTTTAGACTCTTGCTATCAGGATACACATTATTAGTTACTCTTTATTTGAAATTCTCTCTAAAACTCTCTTACAGTCTAGGGATATTCATACCCTAATGGTTGATCGGATTTTTTTTTTTTTTATGTAGATTTACAATGTTTTTCTTTTTCCCCTTTTAAAGACAAAATTCCTGTGGAACAGCTCTACTACGATACACAAGTCATGCTGAAGTTCTGAGTGACCCATAAATGTCATCACAATTGCTCTAATTACACTCACCTTGCAAAGTAATTCAAGTTTAATGATTCGGCATTCTCTTAAATATTTAACATATTATGGGTTTCAGTCTAACTTCAAGTATTGTTGGTATAGTTACTCACAGGATAACCAGAGAAGGGTAAAAGAGAAAGATATGTATACTGCATAGCACATATAATAAAGAGAAGAGCATACAGTTCATTGGCTGCGTATATTTGAGCCTCATCTCTTGGCATGCTGCAAACAAAAAAATATTTGATTAATACCAACATCGTGAAACTGAAACAGATAAACAAAGTTACCTTGACCAGAAGATTCACCTGTAAAAGATGTAAAACAAATTTGGCAATTGGACTTTTGCAAATAAGCTTGTTGCAAACAAGATAATTAGCAAAAAAAAAAAAAAAAAACCTCATGGATAATAAACAAAAAGAATATGTAGTTTCATGCAGCTTACATTCAGGGGGGAAATTGTTTTGCATTAAAACAATCAGGTATCGTGAACTCAAGTTCACTCTTGGCTGGCTCATTAGGCCAGTGTGAAGCATGTTTCGTGACCATTTTCTGATAAATTTATATCCAATCTCATGTTTGTTAGATCAATACCGAGGGCAAGCAATGTCAGATCACAATCGCTCATTCTAATCACACTCAACAAGCCCTGAAATCCGTATGGATCTGGATTGGGTTGTTGAGATTGTATTTGCCTTATAGCCAGATCTCTGTTAGTCTGATTGATAGATTGCATCTGCTGTAAGGGGAATTGTAATTGAATCTGCTGGTATTGGTATGGATGCATAAACTGCTGCTCATAAGAACCGATATTAGAAACCCCACTAGGAGTATTAATGGACGTCAGACTGGTACCGGAGGGGAGGCTGCCCTGTACCATGACAAAATGCGAGAATTAAGACAAATAATGCTTATAGGACAACGAAAATAATACTTTTTTCTTCTGCATACTCGGTCTATTTTCCTTTTCCCCTCACTATTGCTTATCTAAAAATTTCATACTTGGCAAGCGACCATATTTATCAAGTTTATTCAAGCCTCTTTTGATGCCAAATCTAAAGTGGTTCTCTATATAACTATCATATCATCATATTCAAACACATAAAAATGTCACTTTGGAATCTCAAAATGAACGTTTAATAATAGAAAGTCCTCAAACTCGGTTATGCTCCGATCAGTAAGTTGCACAAAAGGGGGAGAAGAAATATGAAAACAGCAATATGTCATGGCCATCCACCCTTGGCATGGCTTATGAGTTTCAAGCCGTTAGGAATCTTGTATATTAACAACTACATGAAATCACAAGAAATTGCACAGATGACGATTATCATTGGACAAATTAAGGTATCTGCAGGCAAAAAGAGTGAACAGACATGAACTGAGCGAAGAGTTCAAAGGATCAGCAGAAAGAAGCAGAACTGCCCACTGCCCAGAGAAAACATGACCCAATAAAAACTGACAAGGTAACTCATATTTATAGCGGCACAAATTCAATTACACATGCTAGAGCAAGATTCCCACACAAGTTTTTCACAGAAACTGTATTGCCACATATAGGGATGGCAATTCAGTCCGAATCCGACCCTAATCCGACTCGATCCGAGTAAAATAATCCGATTCGAGTCCAAGGAAAAAGTCATCTGACTCCGACTCCGACTTCACGATCCAAGTCAGAGTTAGAGACGGACCGGAGTTGGACCTTATTAAAAATCCGAGACTCCGACCCGACTCCGACCCTGAAGGACATTCGACTTTGAATTTGACTTTTACACTAATATTTTGTTTCCTTTAAAACTCTAGACGTGACTAATTAAGCTCTCTCTCATTCTAATTGTAATTTTCGATTTTGAAAAACCACTTGGTATTTTTATTTAGATCAATGAATCAAGATACGACAAATGAAATCAAGAGAAATAAAATACGCCAAATCAAAATACGAGTAAATTTTATTAAATTGTAGTCGTAGGTTTATTTCTCCTGTTAAAATTGAATTCAAATTAAAGTACATATTTTTTTGTTAAATTGTATTTGAAAAAATATATTTCGTATATTTTGTATGCTTAAAAATCATTAGTATAATATCACAACGATACTGTTTGATAATAATCCGACTCCATTGGAAGTCCGAGAGTCCGAGTCGGGTCAAACTTGAAGTATACATACTCCGACTCCGAGTGGAGGTGGACTGAAAACAAAAGTCCGACTTATCCGGAGTAAAGTCGGAGTATGTATAATCCGAGCCGAGTCCGACCCATTGCCATCCCTAGCCACATATTAGAACAATCATTCTGTAAAAAACACAATCTAAAATGCAACTCCACAAGCAACAATGCAAAAGCCTTTATATATAAAACGGATAACTCACCAGCGTAGTTGTATGTACATTTTTTGCATTTTAAAAGGTCTAAAAATTCTTTCACGCAGAATGATTGTTGCAATATGTGGCACAAACACTGGACAAAATAGTGAAAAGGGAGAAATTACTCACAAAAAGTGTATGCTGCTGCTGCTGTGGATGGTGTGATGAGTACATTTCGCCCAAATTGAATCCGGGTGACCTTCCCATCTAGAAATAAAATCTTTTAACGTACAGCACACATACAACTCAAGATGCCAACTGAATAATCTATAACCTATAATACATAAACTGCAATTAAATATATCAGTAATTAATAAGATACTCACAGGGAAGTGTTGCGATAGCATTGGTACACCATTATCGTGAATCTGCTCTTTCTGCTGAAAATCCATTCCATAATCAGAATTTCCTCCTGCACAAGAATCATAATTTGTCACTCTTGAGAAAAGAGTTAAACTGTTAACAACAGTAATCTATGTTTCTGCCTGCGCATCAATCAAATACTCCTCTATTGAAAAAATATCGCTTCGAAAACAGCACAGAAAAGGTTTTCAAGAATGTGAAAGTATCACTCAAACAAAATATACAAACAAGGCTTCATATACATATGCAATTATGTATGTAAGCATAGCAAACTAGATTCTGCAAACTTCCATTTATTTTCTATTTCTTGGACATACTTTCCCTTGTAAAGATAAGGCTCCTATATATAGGGTCCTCCTTGTTTGTTTTGAGGACATTCAACATTTTTGCAAATGAAAAAATCAGTAGGTTTGTTTCCAATTCCTGAGATCATTTTCTTGAAGCTTGGGCACCATTCCTCAAGAAGGTTTCACCCACCCTTAGAGATTCAAGAGCGATTTCTAGAGGAAGGTGAGAAAATAGCCTTGGTATCCAAGGGAACCGGTGTCCTTTTCAAGAAGAGTATTTCTTCATATCCATTTCCATTCTCCATTGAAGAACTGAAAGCAATATCAATCCCAAGTGGGCGTTCTTGAAGGTGACGAATCACAGATCGAGTTTATTTCGTGGGTAATTCTCTCTTGATTGGTGCAGTAAGATACATGCTGAGTTAGAAGCGTCGAATGGCGAGATGGCTGGTTTCTCTTTGTGTCATGGGTGTTTGCAATACAAGAATCGGATGGTCATTCCAAGAAATTCAGCCATGGTGCAAAAACTGATGCAAGAATATCACACGACGCCCGACGACGGCTTTGGGTGGTCACAATGGAGAGTATAAGACCTACTTGAGGTTGGTGAAAGATTGGTTTTGGGAAGGGATGCGCAAGGATGTAACTCAATTCGTTCAAGGGTGCCTCGTATGTCAACAGTATAAGGCTTCTCATCAACAACCGGCGGGCTTATTACAACCATTACCCATTCCTTCGCAAGTGTGGGAGGACGTTACTACAGATTTCGTCGAAGCTTACCCGAAGTCAGAGGGATATGATACTGTCTTGGTAGTCGTAGATCCACTAACAATACACTCACTTTGTGGGGCTCCAACATCCATTCTCGGCACAGTCCGTGGCTGCCATCTTTGTTAAAGAAGTGGTCCGACTCCATGGGTTCCCATCTTCGATTATCTCGGATAGGGATAAGATATTTATGAGTATGTTTTGGTCCGAACTTTTCCGGTTACAAGGTATGGTTTTGTCACGTAGCACCGCTTACCATCCGCAAACCGACGGCCAAAGTGAGATAGTTAATCAAGCTCTAGAAACTTATCTCCGTTGTTTCATTAACGGGCAGCCCAAGCAATGCGCAAAATGGCTTCATTGGGCCGAGTTTTGTTACAATACCGCACCCCACATGTCCATTAAGATGTCTCCTTTCAAGGCTCTTTATGGTCGATCCCCATCGTCGGTGATTCGTCTTGGGAATAACACTACACCAGTCGATAGTTTGGAGCAAATTTTGAAGGAACGTGACGCTATCCTGGATGAATTGAAAATGCAATTGATTAAAGCATAGCAAAGAATGAAGTATTGGGCTAATAAGAAACGCAGGGACATCAGTTTTAAGGTGGGTGAGTTAGTGTTCCTTAAATTCCAACCGTATAGGCAACAATCGTTAGCACGACGTCCTTGTGAAAAATTAGCTACACGTTTTTATGGGCCATTTGAAATTACGAAGAAGATTGGCGCCGTGGCTTATAAGTTGTTGTTGCCCGAGGAGAGTAGAATTCATCTCATCTTTCATGTGTCTCAACTTAAATTGGCTAAAGGAGCTGCCTTCAATCCTACTGTCATCCCTCTGGAGTTATCAGCTTCATTGGAGTTGGAGGTCCAGCCTAACCAAGTGTTGGCCATTCGTAATGACCCGGGTTTGCCAATCACAGCTGCTGAGGTACTCATCAAATGGCACGGTTTACCAGATTCTGAAGCTACATGGGAGCATTACAATAATATTTTGACTCTTTTTCCCGACTTCCACCTTGAGGACAAGGTGTCTCTCATTGGGGCGGGTATTGTCATGGATTCGACCCAGGCCCATGATAAAGTACACGTATGCAAGGAAGAAAGGAAAGCAAGCAAATCAGTGAGAATTGTTATAACTTTTTGTTATTTAATTAATTTACAAAAAGAATCTTTGATGAGTTGTACTTCTTCTAGAACATAGTACTTGCTATATATAGGAATGAAATGCTAGATTACATTTATGCTTGTAGTACTATTTGGGTCTTGTACCTTGGGAGTTATCGAGCCACTCGAAGAGCTCAAGGGAACACAATGTTCTCTAATACATAATACAAGCATTCCACTAATATTATCTTCTTCTCTTCTCTTCTTATTTACTGATTCTGGAGTTCAGGTACATGTTGAATATACTGAACGTGTAGCTTGAGAGCAGGGTGTGGCTGGAATCACTGGTCCCACCATAACATTCGGATGCATGCAGCCTTACTCATGTAAAAAAGACTAGTTATTTCCAATCGATCCATGATTGCAAACACTATTTGCAACTTTACCTAAAATTAAAATATTTTTACTCTAGCCATCACCATCCAAGGCCAAAGAACTATAAATATAAAGCTCCATCAAAAAAAAAAAATCAGAGAAAAAGTGATTAACTATCTTAAAAAAACTATGCATGAGCAAACCCAGTTAAGTTGCACAGGGCATCACAATTATAAGGGCCTCAAACTTTTTAACTCACACCATGACAAAAGACTGCAATTAAGACCTGCAACTACAATTACAATGGAAAAGGTAAAAAATCAAGCGCATTTAGTTTTTTATATTTACAACATACTCCTCCAATTTTGCAATTCCCATTATAATTATAATGATATTTATTGGAATGAGAGGAAGGAATAAAGGTAATTGATCATTTAGGATTAATAGTTCTCCATGTCAGAAGTTTAAATCTGTGCGAAGGGCCCATGGTTTTATAGAAAAGTATTTAAGGGTCTCCTAACAAGCTAACTTCAATCTTGATTTGAGTTTTTACCATTCCATTTTTTCTAATCTATTGCAATTTTACATTCGGCAATTATAAGTTTACAACTTATTTTGAAGATTCAAATACTTATTTTGTTCCCTTTTGTTTGTCGATTTTAGAATATTCCACTTTAAGAAGGAGAAATTTGAATAAGGTTTTTGAAGGATATATCCATGTGAAATCTTGTTAGTTCGTGTAAAGTTTTTAATATAATCTTGTTAGATTTTTCATATATATTATATTGGATAGAGGTGTATCATAACTATTTTAGTATTAATTAGTGATAGAGTATATTCTAGAAGAAGCAAACTTAGGGAGGGGAGAATTGGTATAAATTGTATATACATATAGTGCATTTTATGCTCAAGTCCTAAGAGAGTGCAAGCGTCTCAAATGCATGTGTTGTCTTGTATTTCATGGGTTAAATCAATAAAAAATGCATTTCCATTCTAATCCCATCTACGCTATTACGTTATTAAGCTATTTTCAGTGCTTAATACATTCCTTTATTCAATTGTGCTTAGTTCATTCCTATATTCAGCTAACCATGGCAAATGGAGTCTATTATACATTGCTCCTCTACAACCATACACAAACAATGAGCTTACTGCTCAAACCACAAAAAATAGAAAAACTCGCAAAGGCATTGAATAGATCTCGACAAACACACTCCTAACTCCACTCTGCAAAACTAAAATTTCATGTCCCAAAGTTATATTCCACTTTCCTATTTGAGTTCATTCTTTATTTCTTCTATTTTCCTTTATAGGAAGGTTCACAGACAACTTTACTCTAATTAAAAGTTGAATATATTTACTTTGGACTTCTATAAGTATTTTATCAATACAAGGACCTCATATTAATCCGCTTTTTTATTATTTCGTATTTTTATCAATATTTTCCCTTTAATACAAGGAACCCAGATGAATCCACTTGCATGCTCAAAACCCATGAAAAAATAAAAGTGAAATAGTATAACTTTAGGATAAAGGGAAGAGAACAAGAGATTACTTGTTCCATAAAACACCAATTACCGTGCAAAAAACAAATTCACAAAAATCACAGGCTACCAACTTTTCAAATTAATATATAACACAACAACACAAAGTTGAATTCTTTGATTGCCAAATTTCCAATTTTACCGTTGGTAATGACTAATGCGCTTAAATTGAAAAATTGCCGACAACAAAGACAAAAAAAATCCCCTTTCCATTTTTCATATGTTCATAATAGAATATATAATAGACAATGAAACCACAGCATATGATTCAATTTTTCATATGTTCATAATAGAAAATGTATGGAGAAGTACTATGTAGAATTCCTAACCTACATTCCTTGATCAATGTGATCCAATCAAACGACTAGGAACAATTACATAAGATAAGAATATGCAAGCTTTTCTAAATGCTAGTCAAGATGACGAAATAGAAAAACCGAAGAAACAAGGCCTACATCAACTTCAAGAGCCTAAAAAAGAGGCATGGAGCTATAAAGAGTGACAAGTCAGATAAGAATGGAGAAAAAGAGACCTAAAGCCTTCTTTTTAGAAAGAATGTTTTGCTAATAAACTTCTTAGAAAAAATAAGTAAAAAAATCTAGGAATTAATGTAAATAGCATACTCCTATTCACTGGAAAATAGTCACCCACTCCTTTAACATCCTATTGTCACATTGGGTTTGGAATATCAGGATTCACAGTAGTCAATCCCCACAAAGGCTATCTTTTAGACACCAAATTCTCAAAACCCAAACCCCTTTCGTAGTTAGGCCTACATCTAAGCTCTCCAAATCCCCACTAGTGGGAAGCTTTCATTACACTATTAACCAACAACTTAAAATAAGTGATCCAATGTATCTCAAAAACAAGATTGAACTATCCATAAATTCCCCCATCAGCTTACCTCGCACATGATTCAAAAATGCACTTTAAGTTTATCGTCCATCAAAGCACTTTAACGGAAGAAAAAGGACTAAATTTATGCATGCCTTTCATTTTCCCTGAAAAATCATATTCGGTGTCACTTTTCATAGAATCAAGGAAGCATTCTCATCGAAATACTAGCAACTAGAAGTCATTACTCTACTCCATCCACTTTCACCACCAAATTTCTTTTTTAGGGTATCCAAAAACCTTAGACAAGCTTTCTTTTTAAACTTGATCCCATTTCTTTTGTCACCCCAATAATGTTTTCACTTGCCCTAATCAGTCAATACTCTGTCTTAACTTTAATCTATCCACAAGCTATCATCTTTATATTCTATAATTAACAGCAATTTATTAACTCCATACTAATTCCAACTATAACCCAAAAAAATGGGATAGAGAGTACTTAATTGCAGTTTCTTAGTAGATTTATTAAACTCCCTATGATGGAGAATAAAGATGGCAATGTCCCCCTACCCAAAAAAGCCACAATTGTAAATTCTCATTTGATGTGATCTGCACATTGAAGCTTGTAATTTGAACTCTGGATCTCTGCCACCTAAGTCTTAAAACTCTCAACAAAGAGGGAAAAAAAACAAAACAACCAATGCAACATTGAGATTTTAAGCCACAAACAGAAAAATGAAGAATTGTAAGTTATACCTTGTTGCAAAACACCATTATTTAATCTACTAGGTCCTTGCACGCCTAAGCTTCCAGATCCATTGTTTGCAGACATATTCAAGTGTGAAGCAAGACCAGGTACATAAAGTCCTCCGCCTGAGCCTACAGACATCCCGATGTTTCCACTACCCACAATATTTCCCATTGAGCTTGTAGCTCGAAGACTTGCACTTCCCAAAAAAGGGGAGACTCCTAATCCTGGAACAACACTACAATTAAGAATTCCAGCTTAAATCGGGAGAATTCAAGGAATAAAACTACTAAAACCATATGAATTATTACAATACCAATATTGCCTACAACATTCATACCTCCTCTATTTGCAACTCTAGAATATTCTCCATGTGAACTTCCATGAGAGATCTAATATGCAAAGTCAATGTTACATTGAAATAAATTTTAAAAATATATGAATTGAAGTTTGAGGCCTGAGTTAAATAACCATTATGCATTGAATTAAATACACGTATATACAATAATCCATCCATTCTCATGAGCCAAAAATCTTTAGTTTTGTTTTTAATTATAATGGATTATATTAAAATGACTCAATATATCATACAAATTTTTTATCATATCAAGTTGCACACAATGCTAGCTTCCAACGGTTAATAGGAAACAATCTTTTTGTTATCACTAACAAGGATACAGTTGCATGCATCAAATCCCCAAACCGCACTATGAGAGCCACTTATGGCATTGGGTTATTTGAATGTGCATGCATTTACATTTACATACACACATGAATTTAATGGTCACAGCATACGTACCTGAGACAAACCAACAGGGATATTATTTGATGCAAACCTCCCACTTGGAACATTCCCAATTTGTTGTTGAACCCCACCATAAACAACACTATTCATGGATGAATTTCGGGATGTAAGGGTACCCGACATAATCGGGATATTAAAGTCACCATGCATTTTTTCACACCTCTAAATAGTTCCTGTATAACAAAGCGCTATTATAAGTTAGTAAGTGTTCCCTAATGCACCATACAAATTAGCACTTCGCCCACTTTTCTTAAAATTCGCTTGATTCTATTTGCACCAGTTAATTACGCAAAACTCTCAATAACCATATAGTACAACAAAATCATATATATTGCACTCACCACTCAACAGTGTCTTGCAAAAGAGGTATCTAAAGTCGTAACAAAGACAAAAAAAAACTTTAAACGGCTAGAGATCTTTAAGGAGAGAATTACACCAACAATATAAAGAATTGAAGGCTATCATCCAAAAAATCAAATTACTAACACTAACTAAAACTAATGGAAATATTACCAAATATTGTTTTACTCTAAGTATATTTTATACTATGTATATCTTCCCTTTTAGGTAACTTAGTATGTTATGTATATTCTAGGAATAATTGTAACTATCTTGTCTCCATAATATTTAGCTCTTTTGTAATTCTATAAGTTCAATGAATAACAAATGATTAGTAAGGCAAATCATTCTATCATGATATCAAAACCCTATGTTTCTTCCCTCCTAAAACCTAATAAAGACTTTTTGCCACCTTCCTTAGGCCTTACAGCCTTCTCCTCCTCCTTCCAATGATTACCTCATCGTTACATGGAACGACATTCGGTTGGGAACGGGGAACCGGAACGCGAACACGGAACGCAACTCAGATGGACTCGAGGATGATTGGGTACGAGATATATGATGTATAATCGAAAACGAAATTAAATTAAAATGATTTTTTTGCTTTAAGAAATTATTTTCAAGTGAAATTCTTTTAGATTTCTAGGTTTCTCTTCATTTTTTATCCCTTCTTTGATTCTTCTACACCGGGACATCACCTTTAGTGATGCGGGTTGTGTTTTGTGGTGATTGGAAACGGACGTTCCCGGATCACGGAACGTGGCTACGTTCCACGTTCCATCTAACTATGGATTACCTACATTTTTTTTCTTTTTTTCTTTATGTCCAGCCCCAAAAGGACTTTTCATTCCGCTTTAAATATCACTAATTTAAAATATCTCGTTCCTATCACATTAGATAACAATTAT
Source organism: Amaranthus palmeri (assembly GCA_019776075.1). Classification (NCBI taxonomy): domain Eukaryota; kingdom Viridiplantae; phylum Streptophyta; class Magnoliopsida; order Caryophyllales; family Amaranthaceae; genus Amaranthus; species Amaranthus palmeri. Next base: position 40,247 of record JAAKBH010000660.1, on the reverse strand, counting down.
AGTCAATATCACTCATGGGTTGCTCTTGACCACATCATTCCTCCAATCGATGAAAACGAAATCTTGGATCTAAAAGACGCCAAGGATGTTGATCCTAAGGCCTTGATCCGCTGTCCTACAGTGGATGTATGCAACTATCTCTCACTACATCCTATCCTCTATTCTTGTTTTCGATGATATCACAGAAAAGACTTGGATGCGAATCGCGGCCATGTTTCAAGACAATAAGCACTCGTGAGCCTTATATCTCAAAAACCAATTCACTAGTCTGAAATTGGTAAATTTTCCTAATACATCTACAGCTTATTGTAATCGCCTAAAACAAATTGCAGATCAATAAACAATGTTGATGCTCCGGTGAAAAATTTTCGTCTTGTACTACACATGCACTCCGGTCTTACCAAAGATTACAATAGTTTAGTTACTCACGTACAGCAACATGACCTACCCCTCCTTTTGAAACCGCCAAGTCAAAACTCACTTTGCAAGAAACCACTATCGACCAACGGCCAACGCTATTCTTAGTTTTAAACCCAATTTAAATCATACAAAAGCAAAAATTTAACACTTAGAAAAAAATCAATAAAGCCTAAATCAGACTGCAAAATATTCAAAAACCCTAAGCCACTCAAATCATTTAAATTAAGAGAATAATTTAAACTTACTCTCCAATTAATCACAAAAACCAATCCAACAAGTATCAAACATCGAACATATATGCCGCTTAATTAATAGATAGAAAATATTTAAAAAGTAACCTTCAAAGAAGTTGATTAATCAAGAAAAAGGGAGAAAAGACAATAGAGGTTTTTTACGAGATCCTTTGAGTTTTTGGAATTTTGACTTGCTACTAAATCAATGTACAAGCAGAACTGAATTGGTAAAAACTGCCGATTGCCAAATTTGAAACGTTAAAATTACCATACAAAACATAAAGAATAATGAGCTTATATCTAATTTTGACTCACTTTTTTTCTGAATCTATTAGAAATAACAAATATTCAATTATTCAATATTTCAAAGAAATTAAACAAAAAAAATCAACAAATATTAAATTATTCAAGATAAACAAACACATTCACATTAAAAAACACATTAACATTAACAAATATTCAATTATTCAAAGAAAATTTAAAAAAAATGAAAAAATAACATTCTAACAAAATTCAAGATTAAGACTAAGAATAAAGATTAGAATTATCAAAGATTAATAATTTAAGATTAATATTAAGATTAAAGATTAGAACATAAAGATTAAGAGTAAAAATACCTTAAAAAAATTAAATTCTGATTTTTTTGGGGTTTTTTTAGTGAATTGTGAGGCAGCAGCGACACGGGCGAGCACACAGCCGGACAGGCGGCAGGGGCTAGGGAAGGCGGTGACAGTGGCAGCGGCTAGGGGAGGCGGCTGGCCGGCGGCAAAAGCTTTGCTGTGGTGGTAGTTTTTGTTTTGTTAGTTTTTATCGTTTAGAGGGAGAAGGGAGTGTGAGAGAATACTGATTTGGGAACAGTGAAATGCGTTCAAGGTAAATCATACAATATAATAAAAACCTTCGAAAATTTTGAAGTAACAGAACTTGCCAAATAAAACTCACTTATTGGCTAAAAATTAATGATATGGCAATTTATCTTTAGCAATATATCTACTATTAAAGTATCTTTGACTAGCATTTATTTATAATTAATTTTGGTAAATCAAAAAATATAATATAATTTCAATCTAAAAAATACAATATATAAAAAGTTTGGAAAATTCCAAGTGTCACAATTTAAGAGAACTTGCCAAATAAAATTCACTTATTGGCTAAAAACTAATGACATGGCAATTTATCTTGAGTACTATATCTACTATTGAAGTATCTTTGACTAGCATTCATTTATAATTAATTTGAGTAAATTAAAAAAAAATAATATAATTTCAATCTAAAGAAAAGAAAATAATATACTCCTTAATATATTGTTGACAATTTTTAAAATTACGAAATTAATTCATATATACAATTGTCAAAATTGAGTGTTTCTACTGCATATTTCTAACTATTTTTTTAATATTATATATTTATGTGTTGATGTTAAAAAAAATCGTGCATTGCACGGGGTTCTACTAGTTGCTAGTAAAGTATAATCTTCGAATTTATTTTTCGGCAATGCCGACCATTTCCTTTTAACCTCTTGTACATTTTAACTCTTTTTAAATTTTATCCACGCGATTCATTGGCTGTCTTCATTAACTATTATTATCACCTTTTTTAAAGAAAATACAATTTTATTTTTGATGTAGTCCAAACAGGACAGAAGAGTAGTATTAAGTATAGTAAAGTATAATTTTATCATCAAAAAGGATTTCTTTTACCAAGACATTGATATTTGAACCTTGAGAATTCTCTAATTTAGAGAAAAACTCGGGTTTGAGTTGAATCACATCAAAGAAAGTTACCATACGATGATCCTTTAAGAAACAAACAAATTTTAAATGAAATCTACATTTAGTCTCGGTTTAATGTTAGAACTTATCAAAGACGGTATCATTATGTAAACAGTAAATTTAAGTTGGCTTTAATTTGTACAGTAGCCTAGATAAGGATTTTAAATGAAATTAGGTTAAGTCCAATCAAATACCAGTGAGAGAACCCAATCTTACGCTCAATTAACACCAATTCTTATGATTCAATAATGATGTTTGGAAGCAATAAAAGATAAAATGATTACTTAAGTGCTCATAGTGGATTATATATGGTAGTCGTTTATTGAAAGTTCTCCCGATCTATATGTGAAGAGCTCTAGATATTTTGTGACTTGTCATGGCTCATGAGAGCATTTTTACGTTCGGGAAACCTAATAAACAAGTTTGAAGTGTGACAACTTCAAGAAGTCAAGATGGACTTCTAGAATTCGTTGAACTTGTGAATAAATATGGATACTAGCCTTAAAGTGTCAAGTGATGTTAAGTGTGTGACGTTTTCTTTTGCATACTTTATCTTTGGATGATTAAATATATTCGTTTGATTCAAGCATATCGACATAAAAGAATATTATCACTTGTAAAGCGTGTTGTATTTGGTGTCCATTCTATCCTTATGACATTGACATCGATGCATGAGATGGGACTAGAAATCTTAATGTGTACTGTTTGTAAATATTTCTTATATACTTTAAATGAGAGAGGATTGTTGATATAGAGGTATTTACTCAAGTAGTGTTATATTGGAGGATAAACATGTGAGAAATCAATGAACAAATATGTTTGTTCATGTTATGTTGTGTCTTTTGGCTAAGCATATGTGGCATTTTCATATATAAAATGAAATATGATGTTGAAATTGCAGAAAATTATAATGCGGAAATAAGACTTATTAGGATTTTGAATACTTGGTTTGTACTAAACAATAATGAGAGGTAATATCTTTATTTATACAAGTAATAAAGACTAAAATAAGAAAACAAAATATTAACCTAAACCTAAATAATTAGGAAATAAAATAACCTTAATATTCTAAATATTAAAAATATTTTAATTTCCTAAAACATAATATTCTAAAATAATATCTTTATTCTATTGTACTTCTTATTTTCCTACACTCGTCCTTAAGTTAGGTCTCAAGATCAACGAAACCGAACTTGCATAATAACTTTTAATTCTTCGAATTCAATCGCCTTTAGTAGAAAGTCTGCTAGTTGATCTTTTAATTTAATAAAGGACATTTTGATGATCTCTTCGGCAAATTTATTATAGTTGATTTTTGATTTTTTGACTTTGGATAAAAGGTCATAAGATAAGTTTTATTTTGAAGAAAACTTGTAGCATATTTTAAAGATCAAGAGCCACCAATTTAATAGGCTTGGTGGGAAGGGTTCCATACAAATATGTTCATGCGCACTACTTGTATCTCTCCTAGCAATCATATGAACAATGGTATTACAGTGTCTACGCACAAAGCTACAAGTGAAATCAGTAAAAACTGAGAGGATTCAATAAGCTGATCAAAGAGCAAGTTTATGTGAGCAGATTATTGTTCCTTATTGTTATAGATTGATCACCATCAAGGAATCGCCTTCTAGGTGCACATGTTCATAACCCGATCTCTTGGCGATCTCAAGTGCATACATCCATATACCGAGTCCCCGTGAGCAGTACTTTACCACTGTGATCACGAACTACCACACCCAATCCTCTTCGTAACGCCATCCCAATGTGAGCATCGAAATTGATTTTAACCCAACCTTCATGAGGCAGTTTCCATTTTTGGTAGGTGAGCACTCGTGGTGGGTTGGTTTAATTTTTGTTTAGGGTCAACAATTTGGATTTTTTGATAATTGAGATTCAAAGATAAAATTGGGTTGATTTTGTTTAAGGGGTAGATAGGTAGAAGGTATGAGTTTGTGGGTTAGTTCGCGGGTTAATGGGTTGGGGTTTGAAATATGGGTAGTTTTAGGTTAGACAAGGGTAACAAATGAGTAGCCTCTATATACAACTCATTTTTTTAGAAATATACTCTTAATTTCATTTCTAGTCTTTCTTTCTCTACTGGTTTTTGGGATTTTGAGTTTTTGGGTTCAGGGATTTGGTTATCCTTGCTTACTTCTTTCTTTGGAGAACATTTCTCAAAGTGTTTTTTGAATTGGGGTTCATGTGTTTTTGCTTCTAGTTCGTTTGTCCCTTCTTCTTTGCAAATTTGATTTTTGTTTTTTTTCTTTACTCTCCGTCTCGCCATTAACTTGCATGCTCACTTCTTCTACATTACTCCCCCTCGCGACTTCTCGCTCGATGGTACCGTTTATGGGAGGTAGCGAAATTGGCCTGTATAGAGTATGAATCCAAGTCCATAATGGGCAGTAGTAGTGAATGGAATAGCAAGGTCGATAATGTTGAAGTTAGTACATACGAGAATCCATGACATAACCTTGCTATCATATAGTTTTCATTGTTGAGTTATGGCCGTTTGGGAAATGACGGTGATATGATTTAGCAACCCCCGATCGCCAAGTTCAATTTCCATTTCTTGACATCACTTAGTGTAATGTTTTCCATTTAAATTTTCAGATACTTTTGGTTTTTATTTATTTTTGGGTTTGTATCGATTTTTTGGTTTCTTTGTTGGAAAAGGAAGATAATCTGCTCCACCTTTGCCGATGAAAACATCATGTTTTCCATCTGGTTTTTTTGATTGATTTGGTTTGATTAGTTTTTTTGTTTGAATCCATTTAGATCAATTATGATCGATGATAAAATACCGATAGAGTTTTTCCGTCTAGGAGAACCTTACGACAAAACTAATTTGGGTTTTGAACACTTGGTTTGTATTAAACAATAATGAAAGTTACTACCTCTATTTATACAAATAATGACTAAAATAAGGAAACAAATATTAACCTAAACCTAAACAATTAGGAAATAAAATAACCTTAAAATTCTAAATATTAAAAATATTTATTTTTCTAAAACATAATATTTAAACTTTATTTTATTATACTTTTTATTTTCCTTCAGAAATAACATGTGACGGGATATAGAGCTTTATATATATATATATAGTGATGAAGGATAAAATCATTTGATCCAATTTGTTGTCAAAAACATAAGTTGTTTGTTCAAGGAAGTTGCAAAAATCTTTTAGGTTGTTTTGAGGGCAAGGTGATATTTTCTTTGATCTGTTTTCATATTATTTTTGTTTTATTTTTTCTCTTTTGTAAAAATTGTTTAAAATAAAATTAGAAATAAATAAAATGCGATGTAGACATTTAGCAAGAAAGAGATCATCTAGACCTTTAAAGAAAATGTGATGCAAATGTAAGATCTTTAGATGATCATACTTAATAATTGATACAAAACTACACAATATTTCAATGTTACTTTCAAATCAATTAATGACCTATTAATCTTTGTCAGCCAAAGAGTTTAACTTTTGACTTTAGTTCAAATAGTGAATACCCCATACTAAATATTTCAATTTTGAGAAAAAAAACTTGTTTAATTTTTAAAATCTCGTTCAATCTTTTGTCAAATCAAGACAATTACAATCAAGTCATTTGTGACCCAGAAAACAAAGGAGGACATAGACTATGACCCTTCTCGATAAAATCTACTTTTTAAGAATTACAAATTTAAAACAGTTTAACAATCCAAAATTTTAAAAATATTACGGTTCTAAAAGTTATCAATAATTGAGCTTTGCAAGTTGGAACTTTTCTTGCTCAAATTTACATAACACAAAAACTCAGTAATAAAAATGTCAGTCTTGGGCCCAAACCCTGTCATTGGCGGTATGGAGGCATTGCAGGTGGCTGAGGCAACCCATTTGGATTCTGCATATACATCGATCCAGGCCCAGGCCGCATTTCTTGCGGCATAGATCCTGGTGGCATGGTGCCAGGAGGACCAGGAGGACCGGGAGGTGCCACACCAGGTGTCATGTATGGGTAGTTTTGCATTGGCGTCTGCATATGCAGATGTTGAGGTGGTGGTGCTTGTGGTGTTGCCGCCCAGCCTCCAGATGATGGTGGTCCTGGATATTGTGCGCCAATATAAGGAGGGCCATTAGCAACTCCAGGCATTTGAGCTGGTGGCGCAGGAACTGCAGGTTGGATAACAGCATGTAAAGGAACTGTGTAATCTCTGCTTCTGTCGTTGTTCACCTGGAATTTGGACATCAACGTCAATAATATTTACGTATTAAGAGAAGTTTAGCATAAACAGAATGTGTATTGAAATGTCAAAGAGGTAAACATTTCAATTTTGGTGTTTCATGGTTAATCTACCAAGAAAACAGTGCACATGTAGCAATAAAAAAAAGGTAATGAAATACCTTAATGCTTAAATCAGTATGGCGGGAATAAGATAGGTGGAGTTTGCAGAACCCTCCATCATATATGCAATGCCCTTCGAGGGATTCTTTTGCAACAACTGCAGTCTGAACATCTGCAGGAGCAAGACATAAAACAGCTCAATCAGTCAATCTTCAATTCATCCACAATGAAAATCCTTCTGCGTAGCCTAAGGCTAACAGGATTAACACGAAGTATACAATCAACTAGGAGGACTGCGACTGAAATGTTTTTAGGCTAATTTATCGGCAAATAGGCAACAGCGCCATGCAGAGGTAACATCATATCAAAATACTATCTGGTTTTTCCACCTCCCCCTACCCCCCACCCCCTACCTGCATCCATAATACGAAAGAAAACCAAAAATCCCTGTGGTTCAACTACGGTATGAGCACCTATATAGAAAAATCCCAAGTTCATTAGATTCAAGATTCAAATCAAATTTAACCAATTATCGATATGTAATGTTTGAAAAATAACCAATGGCATGCATAAGCATTATTGGTTGAAGCCTTTCCCGGATGTTCAGTTGTCTCACCAACACGAACGGTTAATTCTCCTCCCCTTCTTGCTTGTAGGGGATTCTCCACTTACCACAATATCAAAAACAAAAATAACATGGCATACATAAAAAAAATTGAAAAATCATTATAGGAGAAAAATATAAAACCTATTTACAACGAATCCCGAGTGTCACAAGCTACAAAAGCTTCAAAATGGTAACCCATAGCGCAACAGCATTGCTCCATCCCTCGTTCTGAAGGTATTATTTTCTTAATTATTACTTCTTTTTTACATTTCATGAATCAACAGAAATACAATTATGTCATCAAAAAATTAAATTATACACAAAAGTGACCAAAGAAAGAGCATGCTGCGAAATGTTTTCAAACAAGAGCCAGAGAGAAAAAGAGAGGAAGGAAAGGATAGGAGGAAAGAGAGAGAGAGAGAGAGAGATAGAGAGATAGAGAGAGAGAGAGGGACAGAGAGAAAGAGAGTACTTCCTACCACAGTGTATAACTAGCAGCTGCTTTTGAGAAACATGCACACTGCTACAGCAGAAGAAATCGTCAGGGAAAGAGATGCGACCAAGAACCCCAAAGATAATATACAAACTATATGGCTCATGTTAGAGACAACAAAAAAATGGTAAAGGAATAAGAGAGGATAGACATGAAGGAATTTCAACCCCTTACCACAAGCATATTAAATGGCTGATCTAAATCCATGTCTAGTCCCCTGTGTGCAGCATTATTTAACTTATTAACAATTATAGCTAAAGAAATAATCAACTAAAAGGCATGCCCATGTAGTTGTATGTTGCTATGTATACAGGGTATCAATAAGAACATCTCCTTCTATATAGTGAAGTGTGAACTCTCAAATAGATCTCTTTTCCAATCTATTTTTACATTGCATAAATATACAGTACATGGAAACGGAAACATAAAATTGCAGCACTTACCAGGGTACTGAATCAAAGCCTGCAGCCCTCCATTTTTGTCAAACATAGCAATTTTCTGCACAACTCCAAAGGCAGAAAAGACCTAGACAAGAAAAAGAAAACAGTTATGGCGGAGAAGTCCTAGGCATTTCGAATAGTTCATACTAAAACAGTACGGAAACGCGATTCGAAATACTAAATGTTTCTCGTTTCTCGTTTGCATCAAGATGGAAATATTTCTTTTTTCTTTTATTGTTATGGTTATATTGTATTTTGTTTTAAAAGAATTTTGATGTATGATTAGTGTTATGGTTATATTTCCTATTTATAAGCAATGTATGTGGACAATATGCCCTATCTTAGCTTCTTTTGCATTAAATTTTGTTTCCTAAGTTTCCAAAACACCAAACTTTACGTTTCTAGTTTCTCATATCATTTCTTGTATCAAATTGAATTTTTGATCTGCAACGTTACTTTGAAATAGCCAAACTGTGAAACAAGAACTGTTGACAATACCGTGTGTAAGACATCCAAAGTGACAGCATACTGCATATTTTCAATCGATGCCAGCAGTACATTACTCTCAGGTTCCAATTTTTTACCATCCACACCCACACCTAGCTACAAAGATTAACAATTGCAAAGCCCGTCAAACTTCAAAGTGTTAAAATAGTGAAGAGAAAAGAAAACCAAGCAATTACTCATTCCATGCAAAGTTAAACTGCAAATTTAACATACAATTAGCATGGCTCATACAATACAATACAACAATAATGCCAAATCATTAATCCCAAAAGATTGGGGTGCTATATACAATAACAATAACTTTCAGAATTATCAAATCTGTCCACAATGAAAAAAATTCCTTTAAAACCCAGGATAAAGAGTGCACCCAAAGCCTAGACCACAACAAATAGGAAGTACATGAGTTAAAACAAATCAATGTGAGGGATAGTCATTAAAAAAGTTTAGATAAACACAAAAGAAAGAGTCCACTATCTTTAATAGAGAAGTGGTTTTTTCAGTCATCCTATTAGTAACATGGAATACTATAATGGATCAGATTTTTTTGGTTTTACAGATCAATCTGGTCTGCTATTGAGATCTTTGTCCTACAAAATTAAGGCGGGAAAATCATGCATGGAAATGGGCATACTTAGTGAGTCGATCTACCACCACCAAATCAACCCACCCCTCTATGAAATCCATGGAAATGTCAGCCTAAACATGACAAGAACCGACACGATTGTAACAATCATGCTAAAGAACCTTGGGAAGCCTTTTCTTGCTAACAAACAACTGATTAACAAACAAAATTCCAGTCTTTTTTGCGCATACCAAACCAAAATCATAGTCTAGCTAATCGCAAAATATGTTTTCAATTCTCCAGCACGACCACCCAAAGGAGAATCATGGTACACATGTAACAAAATAGGAATAAAAGGAGAAGTATGAGACAAGACACATCGTCCTTTATTTTACGCAATTGGCTGACATAGAAAAAAGTTCTGAAAATATCCGGCAGAAGTGATCGAGTATTGACTGGAAAATTTGTGAAGGAAAAGGAATTGGAGCTTGAAAAGAAGGGGAAAATAAAAAGATAGCAAGAAAAGAGGAGGAGGACAAAAAAGAAGAGAAGAATAACACTTGAAAAGTGGTCTAATTTTGGCGAAGAGGCGGAAAAGGAATGATAGTGATACTCTTGTCATATGCTGCTTCGCGAAGGACAAAGGAAAGGAGACCGTGATGTGTGTTGTGGATTCGTTGGAGGACCGGGAAGTGTCATTGGGGGAAATGAATATCGGAGGGGAAGGTGGCTGGTATTCTGGAATGAAAATCTTTGCCAAGGACGACCGCCTAATAGACAACACAACAAGGAAGGTGGACGGTGGTGCTTCAAGAAATGTTAGCTGAATTTTCATGGGATGAGAGGGGTTGTGAGGTAGCTTATTAATGGTGGGAAATAGAGTGTAATTGTTAGGGTAAGGAGATGAAGAGGTAATTGTTTTCTTCCCTGAATACTCTTATTGTTCCAATTTCCATGCGTACTACAATCCAGGTTCACTTGCACTACTTTTTGTGAGCTGTCATGATAAAACAGTCAATTGAGAGCTACAAGGAGATGAGGTTTCAGAAAATAAAGTACCCAAATTTTCTTACACACAATCCTTATTTGATACAGCCAGAAACATTTTTTGCCCACCTTGAGGACAAGGTGCAACTTCAACGGGTAGGTAGTGTGATTTATTAGGTGTAAGGGTAATTATATAACTAGTTCTAGTGGTTAGTAAGGGCATTCTTGTAATTAGATCCTCTAGGAATATTTTCTTTAAATACTCTTGTATTATGTTTTTAGGGGATTCATTCATTGAGAAATTAGGAATAAAAACAAGGGAGCAGGCATAGCTCGAATATTGCCACAAAAATTTGTTGAAATTCTACTCTTTGTACACATTTGTATTCTTGAGCATTGCAATTCATACATGTTCCTTCTTGCTGACCGTGAACCACTGCTCACAACATGCCTTTGTTCACATACCAGAAATAAAGCCGAATAAGAGCCTTCAGATCCTCCCAAGACTTACTGGTTTCCATTTGATTCTCCAATTGATAGGGCTTGTACACAACACCCACACAAGAGAAATATTGACTACACACAAACTCAATAAAGTTCCATCTAAAAGCCAATTGGTAATAGAAGAACAAGCTCATTAAGCTTATATGTGAGTCAACTTCTCTCTAATTCTTCGATGTGAGATCACATGTGAGTTATTTTCCAACACTCCCTTCATGTGAGCACTTTTTTTTCATTGGGCGGGAATGTCATTCTTTTTGAATCCGCAAGTTGTTTTTATGGAAGATTGAGATTTTTTGTTTCTACTTTATCGAAAAATGCCATCTCTGATATCATGGAATTTGTTAGTGTGCTTGTAAACAAGACCCATCAAATATAGGGATATCAATGTGTTTGTGCCTCCAATTTCCCCTAAATACTAATTATATCTTCCATAAGATGGATCTTCATACCACATATTTTGAAAACATATTGGTTATTTGATGGCTCATAGTTCGGGGATCCAAAATTTCCACTTGGGTAAGAAGAATTTTGGTTCAGTATAAGATGTTGAGAATAGGGAATGTTTGGATTAATATTAAGTGATTAAGAGGTTTATTTAGGGGGTTGATCGTAGGCGGAATATGGAATAGGAGAGAAGGATGAGTGATTCAGGTTTAGAATGGCATAAATGATTGGAATTACATTATGATTTTGGTTATGTAAATTTGGAGGATCTTGGGGTTCAAAGATGGGCCAATATGAAGGGTTTTGCAAGTGTGGAGAATTTATGGGTTTGTTTGTGGGCAGAAATGGTGTATCTATGTTTTGGTTTTATGTGGCTGATGGGTTTCTAAATTCACTTACAGAAAGGTTTTCATGGCTTCTTGTAGTTTTGCCCGGCCATTAGCAATCATGGCAGTAAGAATATCCTTCATGGCCTTCTAATTCGTGCTCATTCTTTCCTCTATAGTAGGGACCTAGGTTTAAATCTGAGAAGGTACCAATTCCTTTAGCATATCAAAATCTTGCTCCAACGTTTCAATTCGTTGCTAGTTTGTAGAGTTGCTCATGGATTTTTTGTATTTTTTTCCCCTTTGAAACTAGTTCAGTAAATAAAATTTTTTTTGGGTACCATAATGGCAGGATCAAACAAGGAAAATAGCTAAGGGAAAAGGAAAAAAAAACGTAGTTAAGAGTTGATTTGAGCACAACTTGTTCTCAACTACCACTATTCCATTCACCTGATAAGCATGGTTCCATTATTTTTACTAGGCTATTTTAAGAGCTCATTGACCAAACTTAGGGTTAGATCCTTATAGAACAATTCATGATGCTCTTTACAATACAAGGTATAATAAACATTATTGACATCATGACACAAGGAATATCCATATTCTTTAGCTCCTTTGCATTTGTAACAAATGTGCGTACTCAGCTATTACTTTAGTACGCCTCTTGTATGCGATCATCGCCTCGCCTAATGATGCATGAAAATACTCCCATTGTCCCTTTGAATTTGCAGCTCTTGATAGACCGTGTATGTTAATTTTTAATTAAAAAAAAAAGACAAACTGGAGATTGAAGAAATAAATGGATGCAATTAAAAAATAGAATAAAAATGTGGATGAATTTAAAAGTGCATTTTGGACCATCAGCAAAAGAGGAAAGGGTGCAAAATGGGACAAACCCAAACGGAAATTGAGTGCAAATTAAATGGGACAAATGGAATATTTCAGGACAAAGAAGCTAACTCTTTTATTTGAAGGGAGAGTAAAAGAAATCAGTTGAGGTTGTGTAAGAAGACACATTTTAGGTAAGCATGCCAAATACCTACTTGCACGACAAAAGGATAATTAAAAAACCTATAGTTTTGTTTTTTTTATTGGGGGGAAGTTTAAGACGACCCTTATTCTTAATTAAACATTATCTTACCTGACCAGATGCATCAATAGCAGATGGCGCAACAGGAAGGTATGGATTAGTGTAGTCCCTACATAAAAGGGAAGCAGACCACCAAAAGAAGTTAGTTTATGATATTGTCTATCATATCAATATTATCTTGAAATACAATGAAATGCACATCGCCAAACCTGCTGCGGTGACTTTGGAATTTCACACTTAGATCAACATGTGCAGAATAATTTATCCTGAGAGTACACGGCCCTATATGCTCTGGAAGCAGGTACCTAGGTCAGCACAAAAGGCAGACATGCAATCAGCAATGAACCCAAAAAAATTTGTCACTTCAAATAACATAAACAAACAATTAACCAAGGCTATATAATTGTTTACATGCTCACAGTCCAAACTTCGTAAACATATTGACATTATTTGACAATTGTTTGACAAAAGTCAGCACATAAAAGATATCACATAAACTGTAAACCACATGACATGATATTGATTCAACACCACAAACAAATTATGCTTTGAACAGTCATCCATGAAATCCCTTGTCTTCTCAATGACAAGATATAAATGCAATGCAATGCATCTAAATGTAACTCAAGCACCAATGGGTGTTTTGGAAGGGGTTTGGGTTTAAAGGCATCTTTTGTACACAAAAGTTACGCAAGATCAACAAGATACGATGCAAGAGGATTCTCACAACTTCAACTGATTCCAGCAATTCAGGATCGACATGTATAGAGAGCGAGCCACAAAAAGTGGACAACGCCTGAAGCCACACAATAAATCCAAAATCACCTTGGAATGCTTCTTCCATCAAGAGCATTCTTTGCAGAAGATGCTGTTTCTGTATCAGAAAATTGAATCAATGCCTGCAAAGGAGAAAGAGAACACAGTGAGGCTTATTTAAATAGATGTGTAAAACAGCATCCCTAACCTCTAAAACAACCACGATCAAAAAGTAATGAGAAGAAAGTCGATCACTAGAGGATGTGTATTAATAAAAAAATGAAAGGAAGAGAAAACTGAAGGTGGAAACAACTTTATTACCTGAAATCCAGCTGTTTTCTCAAAAGTTGTAATCTTATGCACAAAACCAAATGCTGAAAAAACCTGCATCATCAACACAATGATTATGTCGGCCTTCATTTCATCCCACGTCATTCATTATAAAGTACAAGAGGCTAAAGTTACATTATGAGAGAGAACATTCTCTAGTGAAATGCAAAAGCCTTCATCAAAATTAAATTTACAAAGCTTAATGACTTGTGGTGCGTAACCAAACAAACTAAAAATCTTATCTAGAAGTAAAAGATCCAGAGTTCTTTGGCATATTACCATTAGAATGAACTGTATTAAAACTATCCCAACGTGAACTACAGACCACAACACGAGTTAGATGCCTACATTAATCACAAATCAAAAATCAATAGCCCTTCACCCACCCTAATTAAAAGCTCTTAGCACCTGGTGACACATGTTACATTGTTACTAGAGAAAAAGTTAAAAATTCAGAAGGCTTTAGCTTTTCTATTTTTCTTCATATTCCTAAATGGAGACTGCCTTTCATTTTGTGTCCCGAATGAGTGCCAAGAATCAACATATCAAAGTACCTCACTGAAAATTTAACGAACAACTTAAGAGACATAGCCTACAAATTTAAAGCCAATAATCTCCAAACTCTAGATTTTTCTTTAAATTCAATAAGAACAATCACCATCCTTCATTACAAAGCTTCAATAACAAAAATTTCAAGAGAAAGAAAATAAACATTCTTGCATAACAAAAGAAAGATAAGAAACTAAGAACACAAATTTATACTAGTTATATATAAAACAGACATATACTAACCATTAAAAAGGCAATAGTACTCAAAATAATTACTACAGTAATTGTTTAGTAAAAGCAACAAACCAAACGAAAAGAGGAGATGCCACAAGAGGGGAGAAGATGGCCAACTGTACAACATAATACTACGCACCCATAATTCTTTTTCCCGATGCATTATGCTGCCATCAAATGGCTTTTTTAACCATATACATTCAAGTAAAATATGCAATTTATAGAGTATGACCAGCCATAGCCTACTTCGAAAAACTAGCCCCAAGGAACCTTCCAGGCAACATATAATGTCAAAACATAAGCATCTTAATGACTTACCAAGTGTAAGCAATCTATACTGACTTGGCGAGCTTCATCTCCCTCAATTGTCACTAATAACACATTTCCTGCAGTGTCAGCAGTGGTCTTATTGTTCACAACTTCTTGCCTATTGGAGTACTGCAGGTAAACTGTTTTTCCACGTATTTGTGCAGGTTCTGATGATGAAGCATAGTATGATATCATGGAAATGGCTTGATTAAGGTCCGCCTAGAAAACACATAAACATGTTAATGATTAATAACATTTATGATCAAAAAATTGAGAGACAAAAATCGAATCCCATAAATTCTTGCATCGCAAACAATGAAATTAGTATCCCAAATCCTCAATGATCTTAGTAGTTAAGATTTACAATGCATTATACAAAGGATTTTTTGCATTTACACAATCATGTCATCACATAAGTGTCTTTTGATTACTTCACAAGCCAAAATGATATCAAAAAGGGTGAAAGCTCACAAGATTCGAGGTACTCAACTCGCCGACTAATTTTAAATAAGATACTCAAATTATTTCGTCAACGATTATATATAACTGTCAACTCCTTTCTTCCTATAACTACTTCTTTCAAAGGAGATATCACGGCATCAACACAAGAAAGAAAAACAATGTTCAAGTACTTACAAATTCAATGAAAGCTTGATTCTTGTTGGCCCCAACATTGCACTTTGTGTTGACAACTTTACCAAAAGGCTTCCCCAATTCAATAAGCTCTTCCTCTGTGCATTCCCAAGGCAAATTTCTCAAATGAAGCACCTTTGAAGGGGTTTGAGTGTAACGAAACTGTGGCTGACTCGACACAGAAGCCATTACACAAGCCCGGCACAACGGGAGCCAAACAAAATCCTGCAACATGATTCCATATATAATTGGAAAATTTTACCATATGAGAATTACTTGTCAATCCATATCATCAAAAGCCATGTTATCAAACTTGCTACCTATTTAGTAAACTTGGCCATAGAGGAATAGTTATCCATATTCCAATCCACAATTCAAAAATTACAATTCACAATTCATATGAAGATTCAAGGTTTGACAAACATTTTCTACCATTAAAAGAGAAATTATAATCGGATTTCACAATCTTGACATTTAAAAACAAAAAATCTAGTGTCTTTGCCAGAAATATTGTTTTAGATAACATTTATAACTGCCGTCTAAAAAGCACATTCTAATATGCAAAACAATCTTGTAAAAACTATAGTCTAAAAAGCACATAGTTATGTAATTCGGTGATTGGCAATGTTCTTGTTGTTACTCATGACTAATAAATTACCATAACTTTCTGCTATTATATGGAGTATTCACGGATATTAATTAGTAATGGAATAGCATCAAATACTCTTTTCAAGCCTTAAGACAGTACCACGGCATCTTACCAAAAATCAATATTTTATATTCAATCTGAGAAAACACAAAAAAGGGGGAAACCTCTTATGAAGAATCAAAATCTGGAAAACTAGAAGATATGGAAACCTTTCATCAAGGATCAAAATCTGAAAGATTATATATCATTATCCGATTAGCTATACCACATATAAGAAAAACCTAAAAAAACTACAGCAAGCTTTGATAGAGAAACCTCTTATTAATAATCAAAATCTTGAAAACTTAATGCAAAACAGAAACAAAAAAGTCGATGTTCACAAAAGTTAGGGTTTTGAAAAAGAAGCGATGTGAATTAACTTACCTGATATGTGAATTGGAGTAACAACGAATCTAGCGGAAGAAACTAATGTGTGCGAATATATTAGGGTTCTAGAGAGGGAGGGAATTTTGGGATCGATTGTTAGAAAAGTAATGATTATCTGAATCCATAATTTTATAGAGCAAACAAAACTCACCAGCAGATTTACGCTTAACTGCTTCAGGCGTACTTTAGCTGATTTCACTCGAACATATAGGGGAATTTTTAAGTGTTTGGCAAATACTTCCTCCGTTCTGGAATGCTTGCTACATTTCGGATATGAGCACTATTTATCATTCAAGCTTATTTTGCATATTGCAGTTAATGTGTATGTAAAATATTAGTCAAGTGGGATCTTGTTTAAATCGTCTAATCGCATATTTTCATAATATTAACTTTTTATAATTTTTAGATATGTATAGTTTTATTTATAAATAAACAAAATAACATATTGGATTGCGTAAAAAATCAAATGTAGCAAGTATAATGGAACGGAGGAAGTAGCTGATAGCTGATTATAGTGGCTGATTTGACTAGTTGATTTTATTAACTGGTTAGTTTGACCAGCTGCTTTTGAACCTGCTACTATAAGCAATTTGTTTAAAAACAGCTTATTCGTATCAATAAGTTGTTTAACCGGCTAATTCACCAAACACTATCTTTAGCTGGTTTGACCACCCAACCCTCTATTTATATCCAAATAAGCTAAAATTGCTTAATAAGCTAATTTGCCAAACACCCCCTAAATCTCTCCTGAGAGACCGTCTCTTTCGGAGACACCTCTTAAGCCCAGCCCATTATAGTTTAATTCCTGATCTTACTATATATTTTATGTTATGGGGTCATCCGATTAGAGAAGGTCTCTCAAGGAGACCGTCTCTCACAAGAATTTGTGTGAATAATTTGATAATGATTATATATGTATATCGCTTATAAATATTATAACACAAATTCTTACCTTAGACCGTCTTTATAAAAGACGTCTCAAGTTTGGATCAGCCCAATTTTTAAATTAACATAAAATAAACTTCTAAATAGAGGTGTTCATTCGGGTCGTCGGGTTGATTTCGAGTCAGGTGTTTTGGGTCGGTTTAAAATCGGGTTTTGTGTTCACATTGGTTTTTACATAATTGTAGATCTATTTTTAAGTCGGGTTAAATCGGGTTCGGTTATAAAGTTGGTTGTCTATCGGGTCATCGGGTCTACACCTCTACTTCTAAATAATGTTTTTAACTTCAATTTTCAGTTTTTATTTTTCTCTTTCCCGACAAAACTACTCATCTTCCTCTCCAAACTCCAGTTGTGGTTTTCAATCTCCATTTTCTCAAACTCTATCGTTGTTTATTCTCTATTTATCTTCTTCAATATTTGCATAACCATCAGTGCTATGTATTTATACTTCATCATTTTTGTTTTTAAAGCTTTCATTTTCATTTTTTTGGGTTGATTGTGTTATATATTAGTTGGATTTATAATTTTCTAATTTTTTTAAAATTAAGTTTCATCAATGGTGTAAATACTGATGTTGAAAAAGACAACAATGTCTCCTGTTTTGGGGAAATTAATAAAAGCAATTGTTGTTATAACATAATATATTGGGAGATATAACATAATAAATTTGTAATTATAACATAATATATTTAGGGTTATAACCATAATATATTTGGAGAATTGGAGTTATTGCATAATATAGTTGAAGCTATAACAAAATATATAATTGCGGTTATAACGTAACAGATTTGGGTTTATAACAGTATATATTTATGATATAATACTACAAAATTGATATTATAATAGTACAAGTAAATATATTATGTTATAAAACCTAGTATTAAATTTTGATTCCAAATATATTGCGTTATAACTCCAAATATATTATGTTATACCCACAAATATATTCTGTTATAACCCAAGTATATTATGTTATAAAAGCAGTTTTTTTAAACCGGAATTTTGTTTCTAAATTACAGCTTTTTTTAAAACAACAGTTTTTTTAAAATTAAGATAACTACTAAAGAAGGAAAATGGGTTGGGCTTTTGAGAGCCGTCTTTAGAAAAGACAGTCTCTCAAGAGGGAGCCTGATATTATAATGATTCACTTATAGAAATTATAATAATCAAAGTCTAAGGAGGAATAAAAGACGACAAGTCATACTTTTAGAGAATATGACTTAATAATCTATGGGCTCAAGAAATATCTGCAAAGGAATGAGACAATGCAAAAAAAACAAAAAAAACACAACAAGACAACACAAAATAAAAATTACGGCTGATAACATGACCAAGGGGTGAGGTGGGTTCACAGAGTTTACACCAAAGGGGAACAATGGGTTCTGTTTAACGTACCAACTAATGCTAGTTGGATCATGAGGAAAATTTGTAAGATTAAAGAAAATCGGAAACAATAGGTTCAAGGACTTGTACTCAATCAAGGAGGTCTATATGGATACCTTCCGTACGCATCCAAAGATGAACTAGAGAGGTCTAATTTGGTATAGAGTGGTTATCCCACGAGATAGATTTTGTATGGCTCATAGCGTTGGGGAAACTCAAAACCAAAGACAAGCTACACAGCATAGGAGTGTCACCAGACAACTCATGCCCGTATGCGATGCAATAAAGGAGAGTATCCATCACATTTACTTTGACTGCCCTTTCAATCAAAGATGTTTAGATGAAATCGAGAAATGGGCGGGTATTAGATTTAAACCCATTATGAAAACGGACCTTCGAAAATATAAACTAAAAAGAAGCAACAACATATTATGAGTGCCATATACTACCACAATTTATGCAATTCGGAAATACAAAAATACAACTATTTGAAAAGGCTTTATTCCAACCCCTAAATTCGTTGCTTCAAGGATTAGAGAAGAGTCCTCCTCTAGCTGCACATTCCCTCACTATTATCATTACGCTGATCTGGAGCAGCTGGCCTACAAGTTATCAGCGTTCACTTGGCTAGTCTTTTTGTCCACTAACTTTGTACATGTCTTTTTTTGTATAGCTTTTTTGAGCCGATTTGTGGCTTTTTCTGGATGTTGTTGGGTTCTCTCTGCTTCAATGCACATTAAGAGTGGGCGAGGAAACCCTTCATAGAATTTGAGCCTCGTTTCCATGTTGATGCAATTAAGGCGGGAATGTCTCTATTCTTTTGGTTGTATATTCCTTTTTATATTGCTGAATGAAAAACAAATTGTTTTGCCAAACCAAAAAAAATATAAATGAATATCATAAAGGCTAGAACAATAAATAAGGCATATATTACATATGCATGGGCTTATGTGGCTATCAAAGGTCTAAAACACAAGTACAACAACATAATGCTCAAATGCCCCAGCATAATACCAGCTTTCTTTTGTAGTGAATTAATGTAAAGTTATCCATAAATCTTCTTATAAAAGAAAAATAGAACAAACAAACTAGATAGAATATAAATAAAAACGACTAAAACGTAATATTGAAAAGAAGGGAATATTAGTGTTTAAGAAGCTAATTTCATCTTACAATTTTCATTTTTTTGACAAAGTAAATTTTATAAAATGCCAGAAAAAGCTGAAGCTTTACATACTAGGTTTAAAAAACTTAGGTACCATGACTCTGCCAAAGCTCCTAAGGGCCAAATCAGCCCCTCGTCATATGCTAGGAAAAAAGCGGCACCTCAGTAGGAATATCTATCGTCTAGCCTATACAGTTTCAAAGCCAAAACCTATACAAAATCTATTATAACAAAAACATCAAGATCGATCAATACGTTTATAACCCAGCTATTACATAAATTATAAACTCCCAGCTTCATGAATATCAAAAGCTTCGACCATAGAACACCCACTTTCATCAACAAAGCAAAATTTGACTATCAGTAAGGTCAGAAACACACAACTATGGTGTCTTCGGTCGAGGCATTCCAACCCGTAATCAAGGCTTGCATCTTAGGGTAAATCCAACAGCAGGCATAAGAGGGGGGACAAATTCACCCACTGTGCTTTTACGACTCCTATTAGCATCTAGCGTCCACGAGAGCAAACCCTAACGGTCCGTTTGGTTAGTGGTACTAAATGGTGGTACTGGGATTAATTTATAGTGTAAATCATCAAAACTTTAATGTCATTCCCATGGTAATGAAACTTTGATCACAAAAAAGTTTTTTTGTTCACAAGTTTCCATTACCTCCTAATACTACCTCTCTCATTGGTAATGCATTGGAATGAATTTTGTAAACAAAATGAGATGATTGAAGGTTGTCAAGCATGGCCATCAAAATAGCCAAAAGATTTTTTTAACCAAAATTACATTAGTTTTTCATTCCCATTGCCACGATTTATTACCAACTACCAAACGGGCCGTAAAGGACATGTACGAACAACCACTAAGACCTAGACCAAATGATAGGAGTAGCAATCATAGTTTGCTACCCTCCAATACAAACTGCTTCAGCAGATCAAACACATAATATAAGACTTACCCATTGAATACGACAATTTCTGGGGTACTTGGATGTGAGACTTACGCATTGAAAAGGGTCATTACACCGAAGAAAGGTCTTCGATTTCCCACTGCTACAATTTCAGAATAAGACGGACTAACCTTGCCTAGTATTGATTAACCCATAGAAATTTAGGGTCAAAAAAACAAGAAATCAAACCTGGATCTTCGATTTTCATACCAACCTTTGATTTTTCGTCACTGAGCAGCAACTCAGTCTTCGGGTTATGCCAGAGGACCTTCAATACCATCATCTTGATGGGTCAAGATTGGACAACCCATTGACCTTGGGTTCATGAAGCGCCTCAAGCGTGCCGTGAAGCATGGAGAACAACCGCCAAGAAAAAGGAGCAAATTTCAATTTCAATAAAGAGACCCAATTTGTATGTTATGAATTCTAGACTAGAGGAGGACTTCGATTCTCTTTAAATACAAGCTGTTGAAACCCCTGCTTAAACCAAGAGCTCATCCCCTCAGCCAGTGGATTAGAAATTGGGATTGAGTTTTTAGATTAGGGTTTGACCAATTTTTATAATCGCTTCACAGTCAGTGTTCGAGACAACTGATTTTCAGGCGATTTTCTAAATTGACTCACGAAGATGAATCCAAGTACTTAGCAAGCCATTCTATCATCCTTCTTGAAATTAATTTATTAAAAGCTTCCATTACTAATGATTGTATGTACTCTATCACTACGTCTAGTTTGTTGAATTCTTTTATTCCTTTTCTTTACCCATGATTGATGATTTTGTTAAATCATCATATCATATCATCATACTATCTACTAATACAATAAAAGAATATAACATGTAGCAACGTTGCGAGAGAGGTTTTTCCACCCAATAAAACTTTCCACAATAAAAACTATCAAATACATATTCTGTTAACTTTTTGATTAAATTTAATACTATCTACTAATACAATAAAAGAATATGACATGTGTCAATGTTGCAAGAGAAGTTTTCCCGCCCAATAAAACTTTCCACAATAATACTATACTATCTACTAATACAATAAAAGAATATGACATGCGTCAATGTTGCAAGAGAAGTTTTCCCGCCCAATAAAACTTTCCACAATAAAAATTATCAAATACATATTCTATTAACTTTTTGATTGAATTTAATATTGACTTTCCTAATATATAAAATATTGATTATATATATCAATATGTATGGGGTAAACATTATTTCAGTGCACTCATATATATCAGTATATCTATTTATAGGAAAAGTACAAAACAATTAATGCCAACAATTATGATTAAGAATATTGTATTTGTAGCATGTCATGAATAAAGTGTTTGTTTTGCATGGCTATACAAAATGTTCATATAAGAGTAGTTAGATATAATGCTTTAACACTAATTAACCTTTGTTTAGTAAATCATAAATTGTTTACTTAGAAAAATGGAAAATTTACTTTTAAAAATCCGACCTTTGAGTTGTTCTCTTCTAAAAATCCGACCTTTCGATTATTTTTTAAAAGTCCGATCTTTGGGCTCCATTTTCATCTAAAGTACATACCCCATTCCTTAACCTGGACAACCGGTTAATATGTTTTTATAAAAAAAGAGAAATTCAAAAATAAAAACCCTAATTGCTATAAAGTGGTCTTCTTCTTCATTTTCAACCATGGAAGCCATTGAAAGAATTTCATTTTTATGTTAATAATGTAATTGTTATGAAATTGTATCTTGAAATGTAAGGATTAATGCTAATGAAATAAAGATTTTGTCAAACTCAGATCATTCATCTTAATTACTTAATAATAGTTGATTCATACATTTGTACATAATTTATTTTCCCTAGCTATCACAAACTCTTCATCTTCAATAGAAATTCCATTGAAAGAATTTCCCTTTTTTCAAATTTCTTTTCCTTGACTTTTACATGTTCTTCTTAGTTTAACTTTAAGATAGCTAAATCAATTTTCAATTTCTAAATTTTCTTCTGTTTTCCTTTCAATTTTAGTGGGATTTTTCTTAATCCAGCTGATTTTTAGTAGGATTTTTCCTAAATCAATTTTCAATCCCTAACTTTAAGATACCTAAATCGTGTTTTTCCTATATTCAAAAAAAAAGAATCTCGTTCTCCCTAATTTCTCTCCTTTGTTTTGATTATCTTCTTATTACCTTTCATATTTTTTTTTGAATTTAGGGAGACAATCACCATCTCCCTCTATACATTCATCCCTCAATCAATTAATCATGGTAATGGAAAACCCATCAATGCATTTTAACTTGGATTGTTTCCTTCAGTGCAATAATTCTGTTGTTTCTTCACAATCCTCCTTTAACTTTTTCGATCTGTGTTTTTTCTGGGTTATTATTAGTCATTATCTAATTTGAATCATATTTTTCAAAATTTGCACTCAGAGATTGAAAGCTTGAATAAACTATGGCATCCATGGGAAAGAGAAGGACAAAGTAAATCAAGGAAGGTAATTAATGAGTTAGCCTAGTAATTTTTAAAAAATCAACTGGTAATCGATCAAATTGGACTTTAGATGAATATGGAGGCTAAAGGTTGGATTTTTAAAAAATAATCGAAATGTTAGATTTTTAGAAGAGAACAACCCAAAGGTCAAATTTTTAACAGTAAATTTTCCTAGAAAAATCAGTTTACTTGGTAAGAAAATTTTCATTAGTAAAAATTACTTTTTATCAATAAAAATAAATCAGTTTTACTAATAATATTTTAAGTTAGTAAAATTTTGTTAGAATATTCTATATATATATATATATATATATATATATATATATATATATATATATATATATATATATATATATATATATATATATATATATATATATATATATATATATATATATATATATATATATATATATATATATATATATATATATATATATATATATATATATGCATGTATTGCACGGGAACATATACTAGTTGCTTATAAAGTTAATCAATGAAGTGGAAGGAGGGGCTATATAATCAAAGTAGTGGTTATATAATCAAAATTGGATCGGTAATATGACTATTTTTAAAAGATTTGTAGTAATACTTTTATCTATTCCATAATACTTGCTATTGAGTATGACAAGTCGTGTGAAAAAATATCACTAGCAGTAGCAAGTATTATAATTATTTTTAAGACCCTCGATTATAGAGTATCTCGCACGAGCCATCTCAAGTACCCTAAACAAGATTTTGGACCTAAAACTACAATTAGTGAACTTACGATTGATAATGACATTCTAATGATATATTGTGTAAAAAATAGTCACTATCACTCTATCGGTTACAAACATCTATATACTAGGTCCAACCTGGCAATATGACAACTTAGACAAGACCAATTAAAAGGCTATAAAGTAGCATCTAACGAAAGCATCGTGTACAATTAGAACAGTAGAAACAATTGCCGAAACCATTCCACCATTTATCAATATGGAAAGTATCTCGCATACATTGCTCCCTGAAAAATATGATCATCATCATCATCCAATCCAGTGTATCCCGCTCCCTGAAAAATATGATGATGCCTTCAATTTTCATGTGTTACCAACAAGAACATCTTTATAAGGGGTGGCTTGATTAGATGTATTTGGCTCAGAAACGTGTAATCTTCGCCCAGGTGGGTTATGCTCGATCATTAGAGGTATCTGGCCTTCTCTCGCTCGAATCAGCCTCTCTTGAGCCCCTCCACGCAATTTCTCTAAACGTAGTCCATTCATTTGTTGCATCTTGAACACCTTTACTACATTCATCAATCCTCCTAGGAACAATAATAAGCTTCCAAATATGCCCAACCATACCCATGTTTTTCCCTGCAAGAATTACAAGACATTAAACATGATATGCCAAGAAAATAGCTAAAAAATGACTAAAAGTGGGTCTATTATGGGTCAGCAATAATCAAGTCTAGATTAGGATCTAGACCAAATCTAGTCTTTGACCCACATAAGGGTTTAGTTGGGGGTCTTTGAGCCAAGTCTAAATTGGGCATGGTGGGTCTACACCATAGAAAATTTGAAATGAATAAGATTATTTATCAAAAAAAAAGCATAAAATAAGATGATAATCAAACTTATTCCAAATATAAGCGTCTAATGTCCCAGAGTACAGGTTCGGTTAGTTCGCAGTTATTAAGTGCGAACAGAAGCAAGCTTGTAAAAAAAATCAAGTGGTTGTTCGCACTTAGTAAATGCGAACAGGTCAAACATGGTCAACATGCTAATTTTAGGACAATAAGCTATTCGCACTTTATAAGTGCGAACAGCTTGAAAAACTGGAACAGGCTGTTAGCACTTAGTAGGTGCTAACAGCCTGTTCCAGTTTTTCAAGTTGTTCGCACTTACTAAGTGCGAACAGCCCAAACCTCAGGTATGGGAATTGCACGCTTAATTTTGGAATAAGTTTAATTATAATCTTATTCTATGCTTTTTTTTTTGATAAATAATCTTATTCATTTCAAATTTTCCTACGCCATAGATCTCAACTTTAGACCAAACCTATGCTAAAGTTAACGAAATATGTTGGTTTTTATGACGGAATATTCTACGACTTCTATAAATTTAAAAATTTATTGCTACCATGTGGAACAATAGAAAAGATTGATATATAGAATATATCAAGTTTTTTGACAACAAAAAAGTTCCACTCTACCTTTAAGTCAAAAAGTAGTTGGTCTACAAATTATTTTAACTCTACATTTAAGTCACTTTATGGTAACATCACATAAGCACAAAAATACCCTTAAATTCTTAGAGAGTATGCGTTTAAATAAGTCTTATATAAAATTTCTCAACTTAACTTCATTAAAGCATCTTGAAACCCATCTTTCTAAAATCTCTAAATTTAACATATTAACACATTCGCCATTGTCGAATTCCAAAACCAATTCAAAACCAGGTTTAATTCTCATCTCTCCCCGTCCCTCCCCAAAATCCACTCAAAAGAAAGAAATTTGTAGTTTCAAAGTCGAAATGATTTTAAGTCACATTTGAAATCAAATCAAACGTAAATATTGTGAATGTTCAATTTTCTTAATAAAAGTGTTCGGCGTACAAACCCTTTGTTTTAATAGGGTTCACAAGGGAATAATCGAAAATCTTCTAGAATATATACCTACATATACATGCCTAATATATGCTAGGTAAAAGAAGAAATAGAATAACTAAAGGAAGTAACTAATTACATAAATTGGCAAAAAAAAAATCATGGCAAATAAGTAGGAGATCACAATTGGAATATGCCCTTGTTGTAGGTAATAGCTATGGTTATGAATGATCATGAATTTGTCGGTGTTTTCCTTAACATGCTCCCACAAGATGGACGACAATGTAGAGCCCAATCTTTGAAATTAACATACTTAGGGCCTGTTCTCTTCGTCTGATCTGATTGGATAAGGTCTGAATTTACTAAGGTCTGATCTGATCTGATCTGGTCTGATTCAGTCTGATCTGATCTGAATCTTTCTGATCTGGTCTGATCTGATCTGATCTGATCTGGTCTGGTCTGGTCTGGTCTGGTCTGGTCTGGTCTGGTCTGATTTCATAAAGTTATTATTATTATTATTATTATTATTATTATTATTATTATTATTATTGTTATAATTATTATTATTATTATTATTATTATTATTATTATTATTATATTATTATTATTATTATTATTATTATTATTATTATTATTATTATTTTCATTATTTTTATTTTTATATTATTATCATTATTGTTATTATTATTACTTTTATATTATTATTATTATAATAATTATTATTATTGTTTATATTATATTATTATTATTATAATAAATACTAATATTATAATTATTTATATTATTATTATTATTATTATTATTTTTATTATTATTATTATTATTACTATTACTATTAGTATCTAATTAAGAATTTAATTAATAAATACTAATATTAATTAATTAATTAATTAAAAAATAAATAAATAATAATGTCATTAACATTATTATAATTATTAAATAGTCATTTATATTATTTTTTTTTGGAAATAAATAGTCATTTATATTATTATAATAATATTAATATTAATAATAATATTAACAATAATAATAATAATAATAATAATAATAATAATAATAATAATAATAATAATAAAAGTAATAATAATAATAATAATAATAATAATAATAATAATAATAATAATAATGGTATGGTTTGATCTGATCTGATCTGGTCTGATCTGATCTGATCTGATCTGATCTGGTCTGATCTGATCTGAAACTTTCTGATCTGATCTGAATAGTTCTGATCTGATCTGATCTGGTCTGATCTGGTCTGATCTGATCTGATTCCAATAAGAATAAGTAATAAGTCAAAAAAATAAGTTGAAGAGAACACCTTCTTACTCGTGATATTGGTAGTGTAGCTGACTAATCATCTTAATACACAATTGTTACAGTTAGTTTACCTTCTTGAACACATTCTCGAATGTAGTGATAGTTTACTCCAAGATGCATGCTTCATACGCGATTAGAACACATGGTTGGCACTTAGTCTCATTGTACCAATGTTGTCATTCAAGAAAACTAGAACATGAGTAGCTTGACAAGGGAAGATACCCAATCAAGTTATGCTGCAATTTAAGCAATTGAGTGATACTTCGCTTTAGTAGAAGAGCGAGCAAAAATTTTTTTCTTTAAGCTCCACGAGACTGGGCTAGCACCAAGGTAAATAATGTATACACATGTTGAAAAAAAATCATCAAGATCTCCAGCCCAATCAACATTTGAGAATGCATGAAGGGATAAGGGAGAGTGAGATGAGAGATTAAGACCTAGAAAAACAAAGCCAGTTAGGAAGCAAAGAAACAAACCATTTGGGTGACGGTGAACTTCAACTCAAAGAGAGTAGCTGAGGTCACCAAGGCCTTTTAGAGTATACTAATGGGCAAGGGTAGTGATGAGATGATGGATTGAAGTGGTTGGGATCTAATAAGGATGATATCATCGACATAAACAAGAATGAAAAGAATATAGGTAAGGTATACCACGCACGTGGAGCTTGCTTGTGGCCATAAATTGCTTTTAAAAGATGACAAAATGATTAAGATGGTGTCGGTCAATGAAACTTAAGAGGTTGTATCATAAACAAACCCTCTGTGAGAGTGCCTTAGAAAAAGGTATCATTAATATTAGGTTTTTTAAGATTCCAATGAAGAATGACAATATGTGAGAGATTATGTGAACGATTGAAGGTTTGATTACTCGACTAAAAGTTTTGGTACATTCCAAACTGAGGCATTGGTGAAATCCTTTGTTATGAGGCAAAGCTTGTAGCGGTTAATGGTTACATCTGATAAACCAGAGGTTTTTACTTGGAGAGAATGGAACGAGGTCCCAATGTCGTTACACATGAGAGCTTGATACTATGTGTTCATGGCACCTAGCCATTGTCGGCTTGAGAAGGCTTAATTGGCAGGAATGTTCAATGGTGGAGGGTTGAAGGTAGATTTTGAGTGTGAGTTTGAAGATAAGTTTGAATATATTGTTTCACAAGTTTGGTATGAATAACAAGGAAGAATAAGTGTTCATAGTGGTGTTGGTGTTAGAGTTGTAATGTTGGCAGAGGTAAGGGCATAGTTGGCATGAGCAAAGGAGAGGTAGTGTGAATAGATGAGGGGGAAGGGGAGCAAAAGTCTTGGTCGAAGGGGATGGCATAATAGGAAGAGTGAAGCAACACAACTTACTGGGTGTAGGAGAAACAAGAATAGTGGAAGGAATGCTAAAAAAAAGGATTAGTGTTAGTGTCTTCGACATATCGGACATGTCTAGAAGAAAAGATGTGTTTGTGGTAGTGATATTGATGCATAAGAAGGCATGTTAAGTAGAAGAGTAGTCATAGATAGCATACAAAACCAACGTTTTGAAGAAAATAATGGTTTAAAATGTACTAAACAATTTTTGATATGCATTAGTGAAGTGAAAAGTAGCGTACGCATGCGATTAATAAATAGGTGGCCTTTATGCCTACAAACGATCAATATGTAAAAAGCATTAGTGCATCAAAAGAAGAGAGAAGAGGAAGAGAAATATGTAGGGAGATGTGAGGTGAGCAATGCCTTGTTGAGCTAGTAGAGGGTAAGTTTTTAGAGCTCACCACCATTATCAGAACGTATAACATTTTGATTGAATTTTTAAATTCTTCTCATCGAGAACTTTAAATTTGGTGAAGATAGCAAGAGTAGATTTGATGCACAAAAGATAGAGCCATATATATATATATATATTTGATGCGGTTTAGTAATAAACAAAGACAACATACTATTTGGAATTTCAATAGTGTGAAAGGGGGAAGACCATACATAGCTATAAACAAGTTCAAGAGGAGAAGAGCTAGTGAGATTAGAAGTCACAAAAGGCAATTTTTGAGATCTATTAACAAGTCATGAATACAATGCAAAGTAGTACCATTAGGATAACATGAATGACTAAAAATTTTATTGAGTGTCTTAATGGATGGGTATGCAAATCATGCGAGAGTTGGAGATGAGCAATAGAGTAAGATAGGAAAATGTTAGACCATTCATGAACACTAGGGGTGTTCATAAATACCTGACCCGCTTAACCCGACCCGTCGACCCGGAACATAAATGGCGGGTCAAATTTTAAATTTTTTTACAGATTGCGGGTCGGGTCATGGGCCGAAATTAAATTTATGCGGGTACCCGATGACCCGCTTAAATAAAAAAGCAAATATAAAAGAGTTTATTTTTTTTAATATAAGAGTTTTGGAAAGGCTGCATGTTTCAAAAAGAAACAAATAATCAATTTGTTAAAGTCAGGGCTATTTTGCAAGTCTGTAGGAAGAGGCGTTGTTCTCTAATTTCCGTCTTTTTTCATCTTTTTCCCCTTCTAACTTTTTTTTTGAAGAATCCCCTTCTAACTTATGATAGTAATAAATTCCAGAAACTTTAATTATAAAATTCCAGATTTTATAATTAAAATTTCTGAAATTTATTACTATATTTTTTAGTTGATCTTGTTCTTTGTTCAATTTATAATCTTATTTTTGTTATATTTTTGAGTTGTGTTTTTATTTTCATTCTTGTTCTTTGTAAATAAATTTCAGAAATTTTAATTATAAAATCCAGATTTTAAAAATTCTGCCGACTTATGATAGTAATAAATTTCTTCTCATAGTTTGTGAAGTATTTAAATTCCAGAAATTTTCCTAATTAAATATGTTGCCCAATAAAAGCGGGTACCCGGTGTCCCGACCCGACTTATCCGGGTACCCGACTTATCCGGATAAATTGGGCCGGGACACGGGCCGTTAAAAAACGTACCCGACTAACCGAGTACCCGGCTTTCCGGGTACCCGAAATACCGGGTACCCGCTAATGAACACCATTGACCCTTGGACCTAGGTAAAATAGTGTCACTCAATGTCACACGATTCGAGATTCAGTTTGATTCATTGTACGAATTCGGATTCGCGAGTTGACATATATGTTCTTCGATCGCTATGGTTGTTTGATTCGATTTTTAGGTGGATGATTTGTATTTATGCTAATATTAAAATAAACAAATAAAAAAAGATAAACCATCCATATTCCATTAAGATGAGAATTATGCTAAAATAACTAGTACATTAATAATAACAAAATAGGTTTAGATTTTATCATCATAATAACTAGTACAATAGATAATGAAAGGTAAACATATTATAACTAATACATTAGTACTCTAAAGTCTAAACTCTTGGCCTCTTTGAATTTCTAAGTGAAACATCATCATCATCAAGACCTAACCATCTCATATCCTCTAATTCTAAAAGTGAGTCCTCCAAATTAAAGTTCTCTGGATTAATGTCCCACTTTCTATGAGGCCCACTCTTATAGCTTTCAGAGAAACGAGATGCTAAGCGAAGATTGCTGTGAATATTGACCTGTTTGTCCGCTCTTGTACAGAGCAATCTATTCCTTTTGAGAGTATGGACATTCCCAAAAGTGCTCCATGCCCTCTCTGCCGAAGAACTACTGATAGGTTGAGATAAAGCCTTCTTAGCCACCTCAGCCAAATCAGGAGTTTGTGATGCATACATGGACCATACCAGTCTATTGCTTCTAATGTCACCAGGCTCGGCTCACTAGGGGAGCACTCAGAGCAGCTGCTCTGGGCCCCAACCTTTAAAGGGCCCAAAATGAGAAATTTTAATGAGTTAAAGCTTTTGGTTCAATGGTAAGGAAGTGATATGTTTTTTCCTTGGTCAAGAGTTCTATACCTGGTAAATACATTTACTTTTTGAAACAATTTGTTTTGGAAACAAGCTTGAGTGGTAGTATAAGTTTTATTTTCTTGTCATATTAGTTTTTGTTTTACTTTTTTTGGTTTATTTATAAGGTGTAAATTAAATAGAGCCAAATACATTTTAAGAAAAAAAACATTAAATAATATTTCTTCATTCAATTTGTTTTAAGAAATCAAAAAATAATATCTTATTGCTATGTAATAGTGGATGAGATTCTCATTATATTTTTTTTGATTTGGGGTAGGGTAGAGAATTATAATTAGGGACAGAGGAGAGGAAATTATTCATTCCTATAAATGGTGATAATTATTCACAGTCTATTTATTAATTTGACATTAAACATTGGGTGATTTTAATTTATTTTGTATTTTGTTGTTATTTTAATTAGCTATTAACTAAAATGTTCCGTATCACTTCTTTTATATTTTAGAAAAAAGTCTTTAGATAAGAGATGATTGTAAAAGAAAAAACAATTAGATA
The DNA here is from genome assembly GCA_019776075.1 of Amaranthus palmeri. Lineage (NCBI taxonomy): Eukaryota > Viridiplantae > Streptophyta > Magnoliopsida > Caryophyllales > Amaranthaceae > Amaranthus > Amaranthus palmeri. The sequence continues at coordinate 8,438 of JAAKBH010000660.1, read as the reverse complement.
AAGTAAAAATGGGTCTTTTTTCAGTTAATTAAATAATAGTATTTATTTACTCGATCTAATTGTGTCTTGGTCGTATAAAAATTAGGGGCCTAATTTTTGGTCATTGCTCAGGGCCTCTAGAAAGTCCAAGACGACTCTGAATGTCACAACATCCAATTGAGCTTGAGGCATAGAATATATACATGGACCACCAATCTATTGCTTCTAATGTCACAACCATAGATAGGGAGGTTGTTTTGGGATGTATGGAAGCTTTCAAGATAATATCAAAAGATAGTGATGAAGAAAAGAAATTAAGAGATCAATTTATTGAGTTTCAATTAAGGTATATATTCCATGCCTCAAGCTCAAACGGATGTTGCGACATTAGAAGCACTAGATTGGTGGTCCATGTATGGATCACAAACTCTTGATTTGGTTGAGGTGGCAAAGAAGGTTGTATCTCAACCTATCAGTAGTTCTTCGGCAGAGAGGGCATGGAACACTTTTGGGAATGTCCATACTCTCAAAAGGAATAGATTGCATTGTACAAGAGCAGACTAACAAGTCCATATTCACCGCAATCTTCGCTTAGCATCTCATTTCACTGAAAATTATAAGAGTGGGCCTCATAGAAAGTGGGACGTTAATCCAGAGAACTCTTGATTTGGAGGACTCACCTTTAGAATTAGAGGATATGAGATGGTTAGGTCTTGATGATGATGATGTTTCACTTAAAAATTCAAAGAGGCCAAGAGTTTAGACTTTAGAGTACTAATGTATTAGTTATGTTATATTTAACTTTCATTATCTATTGTACTACTTATTATGATATGTCTTTATCTAAACCTATTTTGTTATTACTAATGTACTAGTTATCTTAGCATAATTCTCATCTTAACTGAATATGGATGGTTTATTTTTTTTTATTTATTTATATTAATATTAGCATAAGTGCGAATCATCCACCAAAAAATCCAATCAGACAACCATAGCGAACAAACAATATATGTCAACTAGCAAAATCGCGAATCCAAATCTGTACAACTAATCAAACCGAATCACAAATCGTGTGACATTGGGCAAGATCAAAAATAGTGTGCAAAATTAGGTTCTTGTTGATCTGTGAGTTGAGAGTAACAACTAACTCTTCATATACAAGTCTTCATAGGAAGAAAGCATCAATGTACAATGTAGATGATAACCATTAAGTAAGGCTTCAATTTAAGATTTCTATGTAAGATAGTTTGACGTAGTAAGTTTTTGAATGGAATGAGTGTTCCTGATAATGCGAGATTTGAAGGGTTCATTTGATTGAGGATGAGGGAGTTGGAGATGTCTAGAAAAAAACAGAGGTGAAACCCAAAAGAGGTCTATAGGGCTTTTGATACAATGTGAATGTTTAATTTTCTTAAATAATGTTAGGCGTACAAACGCTTTGCTTATTTACTGGGGAATAATGAAAGATTTCCTAGAATATTTTCACATATATATGCCTTTTAAAGACTAGCTAACAGAAGGAATACAATAACCAAAAATAATAACTAATTACATAAGATTGGCAAGAAATAATCTTGGAGATCACATTAAGTAACCGTTGGAATATCCCTCGATTGTAGATGATTGCCAATGGTTAAGATTGATCATGAATTAGTTGTGTTCCTTAAAACATACATCATTAACATTTAAGTCTTTCTCATACACACCCGCATAATACACTATTGTTATGTTTGTTACGTAATTCAAATAACATATCCCAATCGTAATCTAACAAATGAAGAATTTGCGAAGTAACAGAATTAGATGGTTGTTATCAAATTCTCAACTTCAACCGGTGTAAAAAGTTAAGAGTAAAATTGACATAAATCCAAATATGAATTTGTGGATTTGACATACACTTCCAACATTAATTGTTTATTTTAATCAAATGGCCTGGGCTATGATTAGGTTAGGCCCTATATTCACCTAAACATAAAGACTTGGACTTGATTTCAACATTCTAAACAAATTAACATAAAATTAGCCAAAAATGATTAAGAAGCTTGGTAAGACATAAAAAGAACTTACCAGTAACATGATCCCATGGAAAATCAATGTTGATTGCTCACGACGATTGATGATGGCAGCAACTACAAATAATAAACTTGCGAGTAGAAATGGAATATTGACACACTCTTGTAATATTTGAACGTGTCCATCAGCTCTTTCGTAGATTTGACAAGAATTGTGTATCGAACCAATAAGCCATAATATTGGTCCGGCTATCAGCATATTCAACGCATGTTTCTCTAGTTTGTAACCAATTCCTTTCTCTTCCTGCCAACCATTATAACCATTATTTTTTAGAAACTTATCGAACGCGTGATTATTAGTGTAAGGAATGTAGGATTCAAAATTATTAATACCTTTAATTAATCAAATTTTAGAAATCCCTAACAAATTAAGCAAATTACTAACTGGTACCTTTCATAAATTAATTTTTACCCTTTATTAAACAATAATGGATTTGACATACTAGATTTTTGGAAAATTTCTCATTCATAAGAAGGTCTTATCGTAAGACTGCTCTAAATTGAGCTAAATAGCCCAACTAAGTTGATTAAAACATCCACGTTCATACTTAAAATACTTAATTTTAATTGATTAATGTTACAAAACGTCATTTGAAAGTTAGAATTGAGAGTTTGGATATTAAAGCCCTCAATTTTTATAAAATTTTGACTCCTTATATGTATCAAGTTGAGACAGCCACTAGGATCGTACGAGACTTAGTCCATAACTTTTTGGTTGAGTTTTTTTTTTCGAGTATGGGCTATTGGCCAATAAACAATCAAAATTTGTTTAATAGCTTTTACATAAATTGTTGTGAGAGAAGGCCTATTATATTTTGTTAAATGAAAGATGTAGTATAATCGGTAGGTTTTGGAATACCTTAAGGAGGCATTTAGGATAAGTCAAGTAGGTGCTCATAATACATCAAGTAGGTGTTTTAGCATGCTGAAGTTATCAAGTAGGTTTTTTTTAATAACTTGATTGTTGTGAAACTTAAACACCTACTTGATATAAGTCAAAACACATGTTTGACATACCTCAAACGACTACTTAAGATACCTCAAATACTTACTTTACATGCCCATACTCATACGTAATATAGCTTTTACACTTGCTTGACAACCCCAAATACATGCTTGGTAAGTCTACACCCCCAAATACATACTTAGTATATTTCAAATCCCTACCTGACATACGTTAAACACCTACAAGTATACCCAAAATACCTAAATGGCATATCACAAATGCCTACTTGGTATACCTCAAACACCTATTTGACAACCCCAAATATCTAGTTGATATACCCAAAATATACATGCTTGATCTCAAACCCCTACTTGATACGCTTGACAATCCCAAAAAACTACTGCTATAGCTTAAATTCCTACTTACAATAACCCAAATACCTACTTGATGTATGTTAAATTCCTACTTCGTATACTTTAAATCCCTACCATATATAGTGATGTTTTAAAGATAATTAATTAGCAAACTTTTTAATTATTAATCCATTTTTGTGGGCAAAGCCCCCTAAAGCCATCTCTTAGGAGAGACGGTTCCTCAAGTATAAATGTAACTTCTTGTTCAATTGAAAAGATAACTTTTTAGCTGACTTTTAAGTAAAAAAAAACCTTGTAGCTTATTGGCTTTAGCTCATTTATCTAATTTTTTGTTTTTAAAAGAGAATAAATTCTTCATAGCAGTTGATTAACAACAAAAGAAGCCAGTATCTAGTATTTTAACACCCAACAAATAATTGCCAAATAACCCATGGTCTGCCTTTTTTTTTGGTATAACAAAATAATTAAATAGAATATTAGTATTTGAATATCTAAGATTGTTATGTAGGCTAGAAGGCTAAGTTTCTCGGTAAGTATTAAGAATATTTTAAATAGTCATTTTAAGTACTTTACGAAGTAAGCATTAACGTCTTTTTGAAAGACGGTCTCTCAATAGACAAGTTGTTCATTAATAGAATATTATTAGTTGAATATCTAAATCCATCATACAACTCCCTACAATATTGACCAATTATCCCATTTTCAATTTGTATTTTAATCAAAATCTAAATGTCAAATACAAATTCTTACTGTAGACGGTCTTTGTCATATAGACAACTCGTCTTAGATCAACCCAATATTATTTCCAATATTTTAAATAAAAGGAAAAATTTACAGTAATAATCCAACCTTTCACTCATAGCGGCCTTTTGATTATTTTCTAATAATCAAACCTTTGTGATATATTTGCCTATAACATACCTTATTACTAATAATGGGTAGTAATAGGGTATGTTGCTAGGAAACTAAAATAAACGTTGGATTATTCACAGCGAACTAAAGACAAACGTTGGATTATTAGAAAATAATCAAAAGATTGGATTATTCACAGCGGATGAACAAAAGGTCTGATTATTAATATCAATTTTTCGTAAATAAAAAAAATAAAAACTGCAATTATAAACATTGGTTGGGCTGTTTTAGAGGCATAGACGATCTCTCAGAAGACCTTCTTAATGTCAAAATATACATTGTTAGAGATCTTATTATTCATCTCAATAGAAGTTTTATTATGAACAATTAAATCTATTAGAATACGATTGATTGTAATAAAAACCAAATGGGAAGTCAAATAGTCAATAATAAAACCCAAATTATAAATAAATAAATGAAAATAAGTAGAAAAGAAAAAAGAATTACCAGAATAAAAAGGAAAAGGATGGGCAGGAAAGAGAGAATAGAACCCAAAGCTTGAAGAAGAGGAACAGCAAACTCAACAAGCCCTAACTGAATATCATACTCAATCAAAACAAACCTATAATCAATTCCAGCGAGATGAGCAATCATATCATGAACATTAACAATTGTGATCAGAAAGTAAGCAATTAATAGAAGAACAACACCAGATTTGGGTTCCCTTGAAAATTGGGCCAAATAACCCGTGAATAACACAACAGTACCAAACAAGTAAAGCCCGGCATTCATGTATTCTGATCGATTTCTTACTAATCTCGGCCCGTACATTCTGTTCTCTCTTGCACTTGCTAATTTCACCATTTTTGTGATCTTTAATTTAATATATATTCCTGTAATTTTTTTATGTTTTGATCTTAGAAAGTGTTTTAAAGAGGGAGATGGAAGAGGAATTAAGTGGGAAAATGTAGAGTCAGAGATGGAGAAGGTGATGAGGGGTTTGAAACATTATTTGATTTGATACGTGTCTTCATGCATGGGATTTACACGTGTGTCATTTACAATGGTTTTACTCCATTTTTTTTTCAAAATTTGTGAATGCATTATTAGGAATATACTTCCTACGAATCATTTTAGATGTTTTATTTGGTTTTCACATTAATTAAGGGTGGTGTGAGGTCCATTAAAAAAGTGATAGTTAGATATTTTAATTGATTAAATTCATTGTAAAGGTGGTAGTTGGGTATTGAGAGTAGTATAAGTGGGGGTAGTTGAGTATTTTAATTGATTAAATTAATTGTAAAGGTGGTAGTTGGGTATTGGGAGTAGTAAAAGTGGAGGTATCTAGGTTAAAAAAAAATAGACAAAAAAGAAATGATACAATTGATATGATTTTGTCAAATAAGAAAATGAGACATTTAAATGATTCGGAGGGAGTATTTTTTATAAATTGTTTTGATTAATACTCCCTCCTATTTATAGAAAATAACATTTGAATTTTGCACAAAAACCAAGAAAGGGTGGGGAACCACTTAAAAGTGGGTGAAAAACTTTTTTTCAATAATTGTGTTGTTGTAATAAGCCTAAAAGGGTAAAAAAGAATGACAAAAATAGAAATGAGACATTTTCAGATAATTGCCCTAATAAGAAAATATCTCATTCTCTATGAATAAGAGGGAGTAACATGTAGAATCTTTTAATAAATTCAACAAAGTCCTTATATAGAATCTTTCACCACCGTTTGGTAATGCATGATAATTATCAATTAAACATTAGCAAATTTATACTTAGTGTAATCATAACAATGTTATTAAAATCGCGATCCGGATCGTAAAATCGTACGATTTTACGATTCCACCTGGGCCTTACGAGTTGGATCGGAAGTGAAATCGGAATCAAGTAAAATCGCCCATAAAATCGGTAAAATCGCTTAAAATCGGGTGAAATCGGTAAAATCGACCGATTTTACCGATTTTACCGATTTCATGAAAATGACTAAAATTAACCACATGACAATTTTTACTTTTAAAAAAACCCTAAATCTCAATTTACCTAAATCTTCAGACCTCCAGACCTCCTTCTTCTCTCTCATTGTTTTATTATTATTGAATTTGTGCGGGACATGTGAATTTTTTTATTGAATTAAATAGTATAATTGATTCATTTTTATTGATTACTCATGTTGTATTAAATAGTAGTTGTAGTTAATGAGTATTTACTTATTTATTTATGATTAATTTTGCTCATGAGTATTTTGTTAATTACTCAAGTTTGTCAACTTGTACTTGAATTTATTAGTAGATGGTGTAATTTATATTTCTTATCATGTAAAAGTGAAGACGTGAACTACTCATGAAATAACTAACTTGACTTTTGTTTTATTACACAATATATTGATAATAGGTAATTTTAAGTGTTTCTTTTACATTTAAAATGTCTTGAAATAATACAAACTTCAAAATCTACTTAAATAAGCAAAATTGGTAGAATCGGTCGATTTTACGATTCGATTTTACGATTCGATTTTAAAAGGGACTTCCGATTCAAAGTAAAATCTCGATTTTAACAACCTTGAATCATAATGCATAATAGAAGAAATACTTAACTGAAGTGCTCATGATGTTATATTGTATAGTGATGTATAGTTGAATAGTGATATACCTAACTAAATTGAATTGCATTAGAGAAGATGGAGGGATGAGTTCCTAAAAACCTAATGTTATAAGTGTCACAATTGGCAAAATATTTTAAAAATACATTGTATAATGACACTTGACAGTTGACACAAAGTATTTTAAAAGGGAAATTCCACGTGATAACCATGAGGTTTTGGGTTTTCCACGTGGTAACCAAAACTTTTAAAAAAATCCACACGGTAACCCTAAGGTTTACCAAATTGTTCTACCGTGATCTTTTTGCACATCAAACGTTAGAAAAACGTTAGTAAACGTTAATTTCGAAGCTTTAAGGCTGTAGTGCACCTATTTATGCGACTCATCATTTCAAATGCCATCAGTTTCAATCTTTTCCCCCAAAATATAAACTCTAACTGCCATATTTGGATTTAATGGAAAAAATATGATCTGGATAAAAAAATGGCAGAGTTGAGGTTTATGTTTTGAGGAAAAACATTGAAACTGATAGCATTTAAAATGGTGAGTCGCACAAATACGCATGCAGCAGCCTTAAACATTTGAAATTAACTTTTGCTAACGTTTTTATGTGCAAAAAGGTGACGGTGGAACAAGTACGTAAACTTCATGGTCAGCGCGTGGATTTTTTAAAAGTTTTTGTTACCACGTGGAAAACCCAAAACCTCAAGGTTACCACGTGAAATTTCCCTATTTTAAATTAGTAAATGTATGATGATGATGATGATGATGATGCTATCCTTCAATGGCTTTTGAAATTTAGCTCCTCTTTTTATGAGAAGTGTAACTATAAAAAAGACCAATCAATACAACTACTCCGATAATTAAAATTTAAATTAGAAAAAATACTTAATTCCTTTGTGTCTCGATGTTCTTTCTGTTTAGAATATTTTATTTTAAAGAATATATATATATATATATATATATATATATATATATATATATATATATATATATATATATATATATATATATATATATATATATATATATATATATATATATATATATATATATATATATATATATATATATATATATATATATATATATATATATAGGGGCGAAGCTACATGGGGGGCTGGCGGAGGCCCGGCCCCCCTTGCTGAAAAGGCGCGCATTTGTAATTTTGGTTTGCCCCCCCCCCCCCCCCCCCTCGGTGGAACAAGTACGTAAACTTCATGGTCAGCGCGTGGATTTTTTAAAAGTTTTTGTTACCACGTGGAAAACCCAAAACCTCAGGGTTACCACGTGAAATTTCCCTATTTTAAATTAGTAAATGTATGATGATGATGATGATGATGCTATCCTTCAATGGCTTTTGAAATTTAGCTCCTCTTTTTATGAGAAGTGTAACTATAAAAAAGACCAATCAATACAACTACTCCGATAATTAAAATTTAAATTAGAAAAAATACTTAATTCCTTTGTGTTTCGATGTTCTTTCTGTTTAGAATATTTTATTTTAAAGAATATATATATATATATATATATATATATATATATATATATATATATATATATATATATATATTATATATATATATATATATATATATAGGGG
>JAAKBH010000659.1:0-159432 GCA_019776075.1 Amaranthus palmeri | reverse complement strand
TCCACTCTTCATCCTGCCAAGACCCCATCTGGTAAATGAAAGCCCCTTGCTGATTCGAGATCGAGAATAGTCTAGGGAATTCGATTTTTAGAGGGCCCACTGAAGTCCAATGATCATGCCAGAATCTGGTTGAATTACCATCACCCACAACAATCTTCATTCCGTCCTCAACTATCTCTCGAACTTTCTTTATGTCTGCATCATTGGCCATCATGCTTGCCCAAGTACCATGTTTCACACCACCAAATGCCTCAGATGTAGCCTTAAGACCCTTGATGTTGTGTACTGAAATAAGGATCCTTTTCCATAGTGTATTATCACACCCAGAAAATCGCCACCACCACTTAAAAAGGAGGACAAGGTTCTTTTGCAATATGTTCCCCACACCTAGACCACCCAAGCTTTTAGGAAGCTCAATGTGTTCCCATTTCACAGATGGTGTAATCATATGCTCATTTGCTGACACTCCCCAAAAAAATTTCCTCTGTAACTTCACAATTTTCTGTGCAACCACTCTAGGCATTCGGAACATGCTCATAAAATATACCGGAAGGCTGTTGAGGACACTCTTTAAAAGTGTCAGTCTCCCCGCTCTGGATAGTAATCTTGCCTTCCAAGATGCCAGTTTGCTCTCAATCTTCGATATCACCGGTTTCCATGCAGAGCTACGATTCATACTATTTCCCAACGGTAATCCCAAGTAAGAAACAGGACAGGAAAGATGTGCACAACCTACACTTCTCGCAATAGAGCTAGCCCAATCATGATCACGTGTGCTCCACGATATGATGCTGGATTTGCTGTAGTTAATGCTCAGGCCCGACATGACTGCAAAGACATCTAGGATGCGGAAATAGTTCGTTACCACCTCAGTATTTTTCGGGACAAAGATGAGAGTATCATCGGCAAACTACAAATGCTTCAATTTGACCCTATCTTTCCCCACTTCGACACCCTCAACAATATGCAGTTCCTCAGCTCTTTTGAGTAAGCACACGAGCACTTCACTCACTAAAATGAAAAGGTAAGGTGAGAGAGGATCGCCCTGCCTCAGTCCCCTCTCCATTTTAACCGGTTTCAAGGGGGACCCATTGAGTATCACTGATAATGATGTCGTGCTAACGCAAGTCATAATCCATTTGATCCACTTCCTTCCAAAGCCTAGCTTCTGCATAACCTGCTCAAGAAATGACCATCGAAACTGAGTCATATGCCTTTTTGAAGTCCAGCTATATATATATATATATATATATATATATATATATATATATATATATATATATATATATATATATATATATATATATATATATATATATATATATATATATATATATATATATATATATATATATATATATATATATATATATATATCTATATATATATATATATATATATATATATATATATATATATATATATATATATATATAGAGTATTTTAGATAATGTATTATATTTTTTTGTTCTTATAAAAACTTAACTTTATAATATGATTTATGTTTAAAATTTTTAATATAAAAATACCCGCCTACCCGCGGGTTCCGCCTGCTTTAAAAATGGGGGGGTAGTGAAAAAAAAAATATGCCCGCGAATGCGGGCGGGATTTTGAATATTTGAGCCTGTGGGTAGAATTTTTAGGTGCTACCCGGTCCGCTACCCGCCCAAGCCCGCCCATGAACAGCTCTAGAGTGATTCCAACTTCTCCCAAATCCCCTTTGATGTTACCTCCTTTACAACTTCCCTAAAGACTTCATTGGAGAGGCAAAGTTGTATGGCGGATAAAGCTTTAGCATCCATCTCTTTCCACTTATCCTCACTAAAACCAATAGGCTTCCTCTTATCACCTTCAAGTGCCTTATGAATACCATTTTGGATCAAGATAGCCTTCATCTTAACTTGCCATAAACTGAAATTTTGGTTCCTATCAAACTTCTCAATGTCTAACTTCATTGTTGTCATCTTGGACTTCAAATGACCACCACTAACACTTCAAGTAACCCCAAATAAACCCTTGGCTCTGATACCAATTGAAAGGAGAGGCTAAAGACCTCACTCAAGGATCAAATGTGAAGTTTAGAGAGTATTTATGTTGTGTCAAAGTTTAGGAACAAAATAATAATGCAAGTAATAATAAATGGCTAAAATAAAGTAAATAATCAACACAAGGATTTAAGGTGGTTCACCAATTTGGCTACATCCACCATCTAGCCTAGGATTATATTAATGTGTTCAATAGGAGAAATACAAAACTTGAAGGAATTACAATGGAGGTTATGCGTAATGGAAGAGAGGAGCTAATGGGTAGAAATTAAGCAAGAATAGTAGCTCTAATTATGATGAGACTTGGGGCACCTAAACTAAGGCTTAAAAGCTTAGTATTTATAGGGAAAAAAGGTATGCATTAAAAGGGGACAACAAGTATTGAAGTGGGACAGCAGCTACCAATAACAACATAAGGCAGCAGAAGCAATCAGAGGTACCGCTCGACCAAGGGGCTCGGTCGAGTGAGGTGTCGAGCACATGCTGCAGCGTGGATCAGTGAGCTGCTTCTTGTTGTTTTCTCTTGTTCTTTTGGTCCCACTTTGTACTCCACCTTGTACTATAGTCCTTGCACCTGAAAAGAGAGTCTTGGAGCCCAAGACATACGCTACCAAGGCATACATACACCCAAGCTTCCACTACTACTTAGTACTATTGTACTAATAGTACTTGAAGATACTCAAACAACCAATCATATGCATGTACTTTGTCCTCTTCTTGATTACACTAACTTACTAGATTCATTAGCTTAATCATACCCATGTACTTGTATTACCAAGTAATCATAACGGTAACAAATCTTGCTGTTTTTTCGTGTGCCTTGAATGAGAAATTGATATTCCTGTTGTCTTGTGCATATTAACAGTAGCCTTAATCAGAAATAAACAAATCCAAGAATCAGAAATTCATTTTCTTTTTGATGTCAGAATTTTTCTTTCTCATGCCATATTGTTCTGTTTGATAAATTTGCATTGCTGTCTGTTTGTCTGCCTTGGTGAAATCTTGAATCTAAATATCTTGTTTTGTGCATATAGATATTGAATCAGAAATTCATGCACACCTTGGTTAATTTTTATAATAAAGTTTTGTTGTTTTTTGTGTGCATTGAAGTGAAAATGAAATTTATCAAAAATTTGTGGTGCAACTTGCTGTTAATTATTGTAATAAATCCGTGCACAGTTTCTTTGATTTGGTGTCTATTTCTTGTTTTGGGTGCACATCGACATGAAAATTCGTGCACACCTTCTGTTTTTGTGATTTCTAAGGAAAAAAAAATTCCTATTTGTGCTATTGTGTTGTTGCTTTCAGAATTTTCATAACAAGTCCTTCCTATTTGTGCACAATGGTATGCGAATTACTGTGCAAGGAAATCAAATGATGCAGTAGAGCAAGCAAAGGATATGATGAAACTGCATAAAGTCATTCAAGCCAACATTCACAAAGCGAATGAAAGATATAAATTGAGGCAGTCAATTCTTCTCCAAGAAGGAGGAGTTGAACCATGTGTACACCCATTAACATTAACTCATGGTTCAAGTCAAAAGCCTCACCTAGCCTATGAGGGGACTACCAGTCAAATTAAGGGTCATATTAACCATGAAGAAACCATAGACCACCAAGAGCACACACAAACGTAGCAAAATAACATCAATACGCAACACAAAAAAATTTATTATCCACCTTGCGAACAGCCCACCTTGCAGCATGGATAGAGCCTTAATCAGAGAGACTTAGACATGAACAACCATGGAAACGTGATCTCTACACATGGGCCAAGCCATCAAGGCCCAAGAACCATGTGGGTGGTGCACAAAGCCGGCTAGATCACGTGCACAAGGTGGATCGGTCAGTAGCTTATTACGGCAACAACCTTGTCTTTTTAATCAATTCTTTTTTGTGTTTTTTTTTAAAAGCCTCATGGGAGGCACGTGCATATGGCCTTATGTTAATAAAAATGGGCTATAAATAGATGACTCCATTTGTAAATAAACTTAGTTTGGATTGATAATAAAAGCGTGCATCAGTTTTCATTTGTGAAATTAGTTTTCTTATTTGCTTGCTTGTGCGTGTGTTATGTTTGTCTTCATTCTTAAGCCTTTCTAAGAAAGTGTGAAGCACTTTCTACATATCTAGATTGTGGAACAACTAAGGTGTCATCTCTTCAAGATTGAATGGAACTCAAGAGAGGAGTGTGGAGTCATTTCAATTGGTGTGGTGAAACTAACCAAACAGTGATAGTGGCTGTTTTAGAAACCAAGAATTGATTTCTTGAGTGGTTTGTGGCGTGTCTTTTGTGAAGAATGATCAATCACCCTCATTGCAATTGAGAGGGTTGATTGTGTGCAAGATCGTGAGTCCGGAGGATCCGAACTTGGTGCAATTGGCCCAATAAGAAATGTCCCATTCTCTATGAATAGGAGGAAGTATTACAAACTACACAAAAACTTGCGTATGACCGTCGTATTCTAAGACCATAGGTGGGCCGGCCCATTGCAGGCGCGTGTGCTACACGCGCCCTCCAGAATTCCATTTTTTTTGTTTTTTTTCATTTTCTGGGCATTTTTCAATTTGGATTTTAAAGGTATCAATTTTGATCTTAAAGGTATTAATTTCAACTTAAAGTAGTACTTAAATATATCAATCAAAGTAAATTTAAAATTGAACCTATAAGTGATCAATTGTGGCTTTAAAATGATCAATTTTTACCTAAATTGAAATGATATGCTTAAGGTTAAAATTGATACCTTTAACGGTCCGTTTGGTTAGTGGTACTAATTGGTGGTAACGAGAATGATTTATAGTGTGAAATTTCATCAAAAGTTCTATATCATTCCCATGGTAATAAAACTTTGATCACAAAAAAGTTTTTTGTTTACAAATTTCCATTACCACCTAAACCAAGTCTCCTAATGATAATGCATTGGAATGAATTTCATGAAGAAAATGAGATGATTGAAGTTGAACAACCATGACCATTAGGTAGCAAAGAGATTATTCCATTAAAATTACACTAATTTTTCATTCTCATAACCAGAATTTATTACCACCTACCAAACGGGCCGTAACAGTAAAATTTAAAAATGCCCAGAAATTAAACAAAAGAAAGCGCAATTGGCTATAAAATATTAAGCCGTAGTAGACCAATATAGACTTACTATTTAAATCATAAATTGATCACTTTGAGCTGAATGGTGAACCGGTTATGTTAATTGATTTGAAAAAGTGATTCAACACAAGACTCGTTTCTTCTCTGGTGTTTCTCTCTCTTGGATTGACACGTCCTCGCAAACTCTCATCATCTTCAACTTTGTTTAATCTTCAGTAAAAGTTTCTGCGATTGGACTTTTCCATTCCAGATTTGAATATTTTCGAAACAATGGAGAAATCTAAGGCCACTTTAATGGTGGCCGTTGCTGTTGTTCTCTTCATTTTTTCCAATGTTACTCATGTGAGATCCGATGCTTCTGATCATCGCTACAAAGCTGGTGAACAAGTTCCTCTTTACGCTAACAAAGTGGGCCCTTTTCATAACCCTAGGTCGCTCTCTTTCTCTCTTTCTCTTTTTCTTGATGTATTTTTCTAATTCATGCTAATTAGTTTTTATTTTGATCTATTGTATTTGATTATGGATTTTACGTAATTAGTTAATGTCAGTGGTTGGATCATGCTTGCTGGACCTCTTGGTTTGTTGATCTCAAATTCTATTGTTTGAAGCTCTTAGAATCAGTGTGAATTGTTGAAGGTTAATGTTTGGGTCAGTTATTTGCATTTTCGGGGAAGCTAATTTGATTTTCCTATATTTTGGTGTTTATTCAATATGGTTACTCTGTTAGATGCAGAAATTGGTGTTACAAACATTTTCTGATTTATTTTTCCCATTTTGAATTCATTTTTTGACTCGTGTTAATGGTCTGGTCATAATTGCACAACGTTGGTAATTAGGTTATCAGCAATGGAAATATATTATGCTTAAATTGTGGTATAATCGTTAGAATTTATAATTTAATAAAAATGCACATCCATGTAAACGAAGGTAATCACAGTCCAATTTGACGTTCTTAGTGCATTCGTTAAGTTGATTTTCAACTTCAAACTTATATGCTTTGAACACATCCAGGACTTGAGACTTCTCATGAATAACTCATAAGTAAGCATATCTTATTCAAAAAAAAAAAAAAAGCATATCTTGAATTGTAATCCATGAGTATACAAAATATTATTGATCATTCCTTGAAATAGGAAATGCCCCGCAAATGTCTGTATATATAAATTCTAAGATTTTATGTAGTTCTGTATGCACGTAGTTACATATAGTTTGCTTTCCTTTATTGCTTGCAACATCATTAAGATTTGTGAAATAAATGGAATCAATTACCCCATCGAACACCAGACGTAACTCTATTTCTAGAGATGTGACCACGACATTTGTGCAACAAGACTCCTAATTGTGCATAATCAATTTTACTCTTAAACTGCACGATTCGACATTTAAAATATATTGATATGAAATCATAGTATAAAGCACATAAAGATTTTCACAAAAACTAAAATCACATTTGAATTAAAAGACAAGGTAAGCTAAAAGTTTCAAAAGAACAACAATATCCCAATTTTTTCTAACTAGAAACATAAATCAAATTCTGTTTTTACTATAGAAGTGTCTTTTTAATCCAAATATAAACCAGATGATTATAACAATCTAAAATATTTTATAGCTTCAACTGCTACCTCTTTTACATCTTCTTCAGCATTAGTTGGCTTGCGATGGCTCAGACAAACACTGATGTTAGATGTTGCACTAGAGTGTAACTAACAAGTGTTTCTTGATACTAAAGCCAAATTGTTCTCATAACTTAAGTAAAATAAGAATCACACCTTTCTTAGCTTTTCAAGCATGAAACTTGGTATAATCCTTCTCTATATGTCTAGACATTTTACAAAAGAAGCATTTATTTTTTCAGTTTCTTTTGCACTAGACGATTTGCAACTTCATTCTTATTAGCACTTTTCTTCTTTTTATCTTCTTCCTTAGAGGTAGTAGCTACATGAGTAGTTTTTGTCTTTTTTTCTTTCAATCTCTCTTCCTCTAGAACGCAATATTAAATGAGGTCATTTAAGAGACTACTTGTTCTTTTGATAGTATAACTGACGTGAAAAAGATGATAAATATGAGGAAGAAATTTTAAAATATGGACTAGAATATCCTTTTGATATCTCAATCTCTAGAGTCTTAAAGCCTTGAAACAATATGAGACATTTCCTTGATTTACTCACTTATTTCCGCCTTATCACTTTCAACAAAACACTTTTCCATTTTTGCAAGGAAATCCTTGGCACAAGTAGAGTCATCGTATATCGCACCGCTAAAAGTCTATGGAATGTGGCTTTCTTTGTGATCATAAGACTAAAGTTATTCGAGCCATCCCACTTTTAAAAATAATTTTTTATCATTCGTATGACTAAAGTCCGTAGGAGATAAGGCCGTTCTTCTCTTAATGACAAGTCAATATATACAGCCCAAAGTAAGTTGAATATTTTCCAACCATTTCTTCAAATTTGTACCATTAACATGCTGTCTTTGGACAATAATATTAATCGCTAGTGCAACTCTTGACGCCATGATCAAACATTGATGATAATAAATGTACAAAAAACAAATCTATCGTTGGATTGATCAGTAGTTAACATATAATCATTACAAGTAAACCATCACTGTTGCACAAATATTTGGCCAAAATTTAATCTTCCTTTGCCGATTAATCTTCGCATAAATTTATATACACATTTTACATTTAATATCTTTCATGATCAATTTACACAATAGGGATCACTTTGGTGCCATTATGTATCATTATGCCTAATCTAGATGTTACATTCATTGTTTGGTAATTTAGTAAAAATTTAATCAAATATTCTTTCTATATAAAAAAGACTTATAATTACACTATTCTTTCATAAATTTACTACGAATATAATATCTTCGACTCATCTGTTAGTATGTGGAGAATAAAAAACATTGTCAACCCTTTTTTGCAATTGCAACCAAAAATTACAATTGTTACTTACATATCAAAGGATCTTGTTATTGTAATATATATATATATATATATATATATATATATATATATATATATATATATATATATATATATATATATATATATATATATATATATATTTATATTTATATATATATATACTTACCTACACACACACACACAACATACCTTGTTTATGATTCATGATAAAGATGTTTAATGTTGGAAAACCTCTTGATCAGAACCGTAAGTTAGACTTTCTAAATGCAATGTATTGTAATTTGTGTGTTTCCTTTTATGTCACCATAAATTGAATATAGACATTAATTATAACTACCAAATGAAAATGATATCACATCATATTGTTCTCATTTTGCACTTAATGGGATCAATGACAAACTTGTGCATTGAGAGTCATAACCATTATCTCGTTAACTTTAGTGTAATAATTCGTCTCGTCACCAAAGTAAATTATTACTATGGTATCTAGACTTCATGATATTCATGACATTATTGCCACTAAGCTTAATATATGTTTAACAATCCACTTTGGCACTAACTATATAAAAGATGATTATCACATTTTCTTTATAACATATGAGGCTCAAATAAAATATTCTTTCAAGATGTCAATTAAGATGTTAATCAAGTTGTTAAGAAGATACAAAGTGAAGTTAGTTTATGGCTTACTTGGACTAATTGTTGGTTGTAGTTTGTTAAAATTTATAGTCAAGTGTGATGAAAAGTGGAGTTTTTTAGTTTGTTTGATGATTTGAATACAAGTTGAGCTTTTGGAGATAATATAGTCAGTTACCAATTTACCAGTCTAGGATGTGCTAATGATAATCATTAGTATTGTAGTACGTGCCTCTATTTTTAAAGTAGATTATGTTAAAATGTTGGACATTTATGCATGATCCACCAAATTCCGAAGGCAATGGTAGATCTTGATTATTTTTTGTGGGGAAACAAACTTAATACAAAAGCCAAATAAAATTTAGGTGACAAAATAAGTTTTCTGGGGGTTTAACCCAATGGGTTGTAAAGAAGGTCCGCCATTGCCTGAAGACTTTATATTTTGGGATTAGATATCTTGTATAAGTAATCAAGAAGTAAGAAATTTGGTGCATTCCGAGTTTTTGTCTTGCACTACTGCTTCTCATTAGGAACAGGTTCAATATGGAAGGGTGTAATATTGTAGTGTAGATATGTGAAGTTTGGGTGAATTGCCTTTTGTTAAAGCCTTATTGCCAACAAGGTAAAGACGTACTCCCTTTGTCACACGAGGTTTGCAGCATTTTACTCTTTAGTCTGTCTCATGGGTTTTGACTTCTGCTACATTTAAGTTATCTTTTTGGCTATGACCTACATTCTTTCTTTAATTCTTGTCCGCACATTTAAGTTATCTTTTTATGTCATACACGCGTTTGTCTCACTTTCTCATTAAATATCCCTTTTCCTTCTTTGCCTTGGGTTGCTTACAAATTGTACTTATAGCAAAAGTTATGGGACAGTAGGAGTACCAAAAAGCAGCATAAGATGTGCCACCCTCAAGCCACACACATTTATATTGGTATTGTTGTGAAACTGTTAATGAACTTCTTTGTAATGTGTTGTGACGTGTTCATTTTTTTCAGTGAAACATACCGGTATAGTTGTGAAGCTTGTCTAAACTATTTAATCTGATGTCTGGAATTTTTTTTCAGCGAAACATACCGGTATTTCGATTTGCCATTTTGTGCCCCAGGTGAGTACAGTTTTGTTGCTGTTTTTCTGTTTCTTATTTCTCTATTGTGGATTTTAATATTCTGGATTACAGATCATGTCAAGGAGAAAAGAGAAGCCCTTGGTGAAGTATTAAATGGAGATCGTTTGGTCAGTGCTCCTTACAAGCTTGATTTCCTGGTGGATAAGGAGTCAGAAGTTATATGCAAGAAAAAGATGGAAAAGGACGAAGTTGCTAAGTTTCGGGATGCTGTAGCCAAAGATTATTACTTTCAGATGTACTATGATGACTTGCCAATCTGGGGTTTTTTGGGCAAAGTTGACAAGGAAGGAAAACTAGATCCAAGCGAGTACAAGTATTACTTATATAAACATATCCATTTTGACATCTTTTACAACAAAGACCGTGTTATTGAAATCAATGTTCGAACTGATCCCAACTCTTTAGTAGATATTACAGAGGACAAGGAGGTAGATGTAGAGTTTATGTATACTGTGAAGTGGAAAGAGACAAACACTCCTTTTGATAAGAGAATGGATAAATACTCGCAGTCTTCTTCTCTACCTCATCATCTGGAGATCCATTGGTTCTCTATCATAAATTCATGTGTCACAGTTCTTTTATTAACTGGATTTCTTGCCACAATCCTCATGCGAGTGCTCAAGAATGACTTTGTTAAGTAAGAATTGTTTAACCATGTGATTTGTTTATATTTTAAATACTATTGTGTGTTTATTTGATGAACGATGTTTTGACTGAAATTGATAGCCTGTATTTATTTTTTTTTTAGCATGTGGTCAGTTGGTATCATTCACAGAATTTCTTTCTTACCCGTTTTTTTCTTGGCAAAAAAGGTATGCACATGATGAGGAAACTGTAGAAGACCAGGAAGAAACTGGATGGAAATATATTCATGGAGATGTATTCAGGTTTCCCAAGTACAAGTCTGTTCTTGCAGCTGCTCTTGGATCTGGTACTCAGCTGTTTACTCTGTAAGTACATAATGTTTCTTTTCTTTTGCCATATCATATCTTTTGAGAACGGTTGATCTTTGGAGTTTATGTTATAAATTATCATCTAACTTCTTTCACTTCTGCTTCAGTACGGTTTTCATATTCCTACTTGCCCTTGTTGGAGTGTTTTATCCTTACAACCGGGGAGCCTTGTTCACAGCCCTGGTTGTTATCTATGCTCTTACATCTGGAATTGCTGGCTATACTGCAACTGCCTTTTATTGCCAACTGGAAGGAACAAACTGGGTATGTGCTGCTCCTGTTTTTGCTTTCCATCTCAGAAAGCAGGCTTTAAGGGGCTTGCTGACATTTTTCTCACTTTGGTTTGGGCAGGTTAGGAATCTGTTGCTGACTGGTTGCCTATTCTGTGGTCCACTGTTTCTTACATTTTGCTTCCTAAACACTGTCGCAATAGTATACCATGCTACTGCTGCCCTTCCATTTGGCACGATAATGGTGATACTTCTTATTTGGACCCTTGTAACTTCACCGTTGCTTGTATTGGGTGGAATTGCTGGAAAGAATAGCAAGGCTGAGTTTCAAGCTCCATGTCGCACAACTAAGTACCCCAGAGAAATTCCACCATTACCGTGGTACCGGGGAACTCTTCCACAGATGGCAATGGCTGGATTTCTGCCATTCAGTGCGATTTACATAGAGCTGTACTACATCTTTGCCAGTGTTTGGGGCCACAGGATCTACACAATTTATAGCATTTTGTTCATTGTCTTTATCATTTTGATTATAGTCACTGCTTTCATCACTGTGGCGTTGACCTATTTCCAACTTGCCGCAGAAGATCACGAGTGGTGGTGGAGGTATGAATTAAGATCCAAATTATCTAGTTTTATGTTTTATTTTTACTTGTGCTTACTTTGTTTTATAATTATGGAATACTTGATCTCATTCATTGCTGTTGGCTTGTTATTTACATTTTTGGTCGTGATTTGCAATTAACTTTGCCAGATGTTCTCATCTTAGAATTCGTAGATTCCTGTAAATCTGTGATCACGGAGCATGAAATGTACGTCTTTAAGCTAGAATTTGTTGCAAAAATTCACAAATTCGATAAGACACTATCTTATAAATGTTTAGATGTTAGTTTTACATCCCCCCGAGACTCAACATTTACAACAGAATGTCAGGGTTAGTTACATTTGGCTAGATGCTTTGTAAAAGATCTTGTTTATTCAGGATGATCAGTAATAGGCAAGTTATAGACCTCCCTTTTTATCAGAATATTAAATCTACCTAAATGTAATTCTCAGCATATATAAAAAATGTTATCTTCTGTCTGCTGATATAGTATAATTTTTTTCCTGTATGGTTATCCATATGTTGAAATTTTTAATGAACATGCTTTCCCTCTCCTCTATGATCCAAGAGTATCCCATCTTTTCTCCCCTTATTTCGGGAGGCTAGAAATTGTCCTTTTAAAAAACACTGAAATCCACTAAACCTTGAGTGTTGTATCATAAAAGTATTTTGTAAATTGGAGAGTATTTTTTTTGCTAGTGAGAACCATGTGCGGACTACACGCAATAATGGATAAGTGTTATTAACTCACTTCTGCAGTCCCATAGAATACTTGATGCAGCATTTGAAAGAGAATGTCAGTGGTAGTAATTTTATCTGCATAAGTTGCATTATTTCTGGCGATTATGTTACTGTTTTGGAGATCCCTGTTCCACATTTGTCATGCTTATATTGTTTTATCCAATTTGAGAACCGCCCTATATTATGATTCCAACTGACAAGATACTTGTTATGACAGGTCCTTCCTGTGTGGTGGTTCCACAGGGTTATTTATTTATGGCTATTGCTTGTACTACTATTATGCACGCTCGGATATGTCAGGTTTCATGCAAACATCATTTTTCTTCGGCTACATGGCTTGCATTTGCTATGGGTTCTTTCTCATGCTTGGGACTGTCGGTTTTCGCGCTGCGCTCTTTTTTGTTCGCCATATATACCGGTCAATCAAATGCGAGTAGATAATGTTGCAACTTCTATGTTGGTGCCGGTGTTTTTTGGTTCCGTAGGTTTAGTTGGACAACTATGTTCTTTGTATTTTAACCTATTTCTGTCATTTGGGGAAGAGTTTGTAATCTTATATAGATACATGCATCTACCAATTTCCTGTGCAATTATCTTATACGTTCACCCATTTCCACCAAAACAGCCTCAAGTCTTGATGGAAGGAAAAGGTTGAGTAATGATCTCAACCAGTCTCGAGCCAAGGGGACTTTTTGACCGCACTCTTCTCTATGGGTATGAGCTGCCGTCGTTCTTCCCTCTCCAGATCATGATCATAGTTTTCTATGAGCGAGACATTGGGTATTATGAGGATAATGATAATGATCTCAACCAGTAAAGATCTCATATTTAATAAGTTAAATTTCATGAAAGAAAAAATAGTTAAAATTTGTTGACTAGTATTGTATGATAAAATGATAATTTGCAATATGCAGCGAAGCATCTCAAAGTTTTTAATGATGTTTTATGTGAGCACATTGCCTAGAGTAATCCTTTATTGATCGTTGGATTTAGACTAGGATTAAGAGCGAGGTTTGCAATAACACAATCATAATGATAAAACACTACGTCTTATGTCATGAGCTTGGTTATTATACAAATTGTTGTGAGAGATTGTTTGATTGTTTTTTTTGATAGATTCTTTTTAATTTGGGTTGGCCTATTATATTTAAAAAGAAAAAACGGAAATTGAGTTTAACTACACGCTTAATCGTTAGAGTTTTAGAATACTTTAAGTAAACATTTAGGATACATCAAGTAGAGGTTCATAGTAGTCAAGTAGGTGGGTTTTACCATGCTCAAGTTGTCAAGTGGGTGTTTTTAATCGTTTGATTCTTGCGAACTTCAAATACCTATTTAGCATACCTCAAAATAACAATTTGACATACCTCATCAATTAACAACAATTTGACATACTTGGCATACCTCAAATACCTACTTACGTACCCAAGCCTTTATTATACCTCAAACACGTATTTCATCATCATCATCATCATCATCATCAACATCATCATCATCATCATCATCATCATCATAGTATCCAGTATATGATCTCATTATAAGATTATATGATCAGGGTCTGAGGAAGGATGAAAGACAACAACCTCAAACACTTACTTGACAATGCCAATACCTAATTAGTATACCCTAAATACCTACTGGCTGGATCTCAAATCCCTACATGTTATACCTCAAATACCTACTAGGTATACTCCAGATTCCTAATTGGTATATCCCAAGTAGCTATTTTGTATATCTCAAACACCTATTTGACTAGGGGTGAACACAGTCCGGTTTGGTCTAGTCTGACACTAAAATCGACCAAACCAGAAATTTCGGTCTGACAATTTTCCAGACCGGATCGGACCGGACCGTTCAAATCATCAGATTGGACCGGACCAAACCGTTTTACAACGGTCTGGTCTGGTCTATAATTTTTATTTTAAAATTTTTAGCCAAATTAATACATGTATTTATTCAAATATTTCACACCTATAATCAATAAATACTTTTATAATATTTTGTAATTAGTTGTAATATTAACATTATTCCAGTATATATTCCTATACAAAAATATCTACATCTTAAATAATCTAGGTAGCAACTTAATTTTTTAAGTACAAAATTATGATTTTCGACTAAAGTACGGTTTGCGGTCCGGTCTGGTCTGAAAAATAAAAAAATCGAGACCAAACCGTAATTTAATTAGAAAAAAAATCAGACCAGACCTAACCGTAGACCATACCAAATACTAAAATTCCGGTTTGGTCCGATTTGGTTTACGGTTTAGACCAAACTTTGTTCAACCCTATATTTGACAACCCTATATACCTACTTGTTGTACCCTAAATATCTCAAATCCCTACTTAATATAAATCAAATCCTAACTTGACAACCTCAAATACTTACTAGTATACCTCAAATTCCTACCTAATATACCCAAAATCCCTGCATATATAAAATCCCTACTTGATATACCCAAAATCCCTACTCTAGAGGTGTTTAAAAAATAATTAATTAGCTTCTTTTTAAACAATTTTTTTGGGTTGGGTCTCCTAAGAGACATTTTAAAGAGAGACGGTATCTTAGAAAAGTTTTTGTTGTTATTATATCTATACTAGTATAGAAACCCGTGCAATGCACGGATTTTTTAATACGTTGATATTTTAGTAAAATTTTATACGAACAAAATTATTTAATGAAGGTGCGTAATAAATTATTTACATACATACACTGTAATTAAAAAAAAGAATTAAATATAGAAAACACAGAATAAATTGTTAATAAATAGTTTATAAGTTTTGAAACACCTCCTTATATACTACATTCTCAGTACGATGACATATTTCACCATCCTTATCGCATATGAGAATTTTTTGTCCTTTCCTGCTAGTCACTCTAGAAACGGCAACATAAAATTGTCCATGACTAAAAACAGGCTTAGGTAGGAACAAACCAACATGAGATAATGTTTGTCCTTGGCTTTTATTAATAGTCATCGCAAAACAAAGAGAGACGGAGAATTGCCTTTTTTGAATAGCATCTGGTATCTTAGAGCTATCTGAAGGTGTAAGGGTAATCCTGGGAATGAATACCTTATAACCAATGTTAGATCCTGATATAACAGTCGCCTTTATAATTCGATCACCAAGACGATATAATACTAAGCGTGTTCCATTACATAAGCCTGCTGATTGATCCATATTTCTAAGCAACATTATCGGCACACCAACTTTTAATAGTAACCTATGGTTTGGAACACCAGATGCGCGTATTGAATTGAGAAATTCAACCGAGAAGGCATTATCGTTTGCTCCATAGTTTCCGTCAGATTTATCAATTGAATCCGAACTCAAGTAAAATCTTTCTTCTCCAGAGATAAGTGACAAAATATGTTCATTTACTTTGTCAACAATCTCGTTTATTGACGCTAATATTGCTCGATCATGAAAAAAAGAATTATTGATTGAGCCCTCTTGAATTTGAGGATATATACTATCAACAATTGTAGCTACTGGATCAGATGCCTCTTTTATTAACAGATCTTCAGGTATATCTATAGTTACCTCTCCATCGTTAGGTCCTCCTAGCTTTCCATCCCCAACTTTGAGGATCTAATCTGCAAAATCTCGTAGTTCTTCTACATTAGACAATCCTGGTCGTAGTCGCATGTTTTTCGTAAGACGTAATACCTTGCAGTCGTTCCATATATGTGAATAGTTGAGAGCGCCAAATACTATATCTTGTCTCGTACCCTTTGGAATCACTGGTAAAACTTGCCAAAAATCACCACCAAATACAACAACTTTGCCGCCGAAGCTCAATTCAGATGGCTTACCATTTTGACAACGAATGACATCACGCAAACTCCTATCTAGGGCTTCAAAACAATGCTTGTGAGTCATTGGGGCCTCATCCCATATTATTAGTTTAGTTCTTCTAAGGAGCTCTGCCATCTGACTATTAGGTTCAATACCTCTACACATGGAATCTTTATTAACATTAATGGGTATCCCAAATCGTGAATGTGCAGTTCTACCTCTAGGAAGTAACAATGCTGCTATGCCACTTGACGCAACAGGAAGGACACTTTCACCCTTCGATCTTAAACATGCGCATAAGATCTTCCACATAAATGTCTTGCCTGTCCCACCTTGTCCGTATAGGAAATAAACACCTCCTGTACCTTTTTCAATGGCTCTAGTAATATCATTGTATATCAATGTTTACTCTTCAGTCATCAATGGGAGTAACTTATAAAGTTCAGCTTTCAAAGATTCCCTATCATAATTAAGCTCTTCCATGATTAGCTTATATTGACCATCTTTGACTATTGATAAGTGCAATTATTTGCACTTATCCATGTTCATTTTACGCTCCTTATATGTAGTTTTAGTGGGTTTTTAGGTATATTATTAATGTTTTGTGTAAATTTTGTCTCATGAGGTCAATTTTATGTTTTATGTGATTTTGGAGGCAAAATTGGAGGTTTTAGTTAGGTTTCAGAGTTATAAGAGGGTGAAGGCTTGGAGAAATAGCCTAAGACCCCTAAAATATGTGAAGAGATCGTTGCTCGCTTAAAGATGTTCGACATTGAAGATGGACAAAAGAGAAAAGGATGGAAAAGTGCTTAAAAAGACAAAAGTTTGGAAGTAAAATTTGATACATGCTCATTCTTTTGGCAATAACTTTTGATAGAGATATCACATTGATGCAAGGTTTGCGGCATTGGAAAGTAGACTTCAAGAGCTTTCCAACGGTATATTATATGTCCATATCCGATAACCGAGCAAGAAATGGAGAACGTTTGAAGTTTGCTGAAACTGTCAGTCAAAAAAGCCGACTCGGCTTTTTTTGGAATTTTGGGTGCAGCCGACTCGGCTTTTTCTTCTGGAAATCACTTTTTTGACAGTTTGTGAAGCCGACTCGGCTTTCCTCTGAAGACCACCTACAGCCGACTCGGCTATGAGGTCTGGATCGCGAAATCAACGGTTTTCTTCTCTAATTTTTGGAACCACTATATAAAGTGGCGGTTACTTTTGTAAAAAAAATCAGATTTAGTTTTAGTTTATCTTCTCTATAACTTTCTCTAGGGTAGTTTCTTAGTTTCTTTCAAGCATCCTTTGAAGAACCATTGTAGCATTCGATTTCCGCACTTCAGTTTATGTTATTTTCTCGTTCCGTAAGTTTCGTTGTTTCATTATTCCTTTTTACATCATTATCTATTGTTTGTTGTATGCTTTCTATGATCATGTGTTGTGAGTAGTTCTTTATCTAGGGTTAGGGTGAAATCCCTAATTCGAAGCATGGATTGATATTTTATTGATTGATTGTGTGCGATTTGAGTCGATGATTGAACCTATGCTTAATGAGTCTTGATTTAAATATCTTTGTTAGCCTTTTCAATAGAACGGAAGTTTGACAATTGGTTTAACTTAGGATTGAGATATATTTGAGTTAAATTCCTTCTAGTATTAGCCAATAGAACGGAAGTTTGAGGATTAATGCTAGTTGGTCTTAAATCGATATTAGTCAATAGAGCGGAAGCTTGAGACTAATTAGATCACGTTCTTTCATATTCATGTCTCAATTTCATACAATCATGAAATTAATTGAATTCCATGTTAGAATTGGGTGATACTCGACGCCCTAGTGTCTTTCATATCATTGTTATACATCATTTTTATTCTTGCCTTAGTTAATTGTATATTAGGTTTAGAACATCATCTTATATTTTTGTTTAAACCTTGTCTTAGCTAGTCATAAACATACAATTTGGAATTATTAAGCCTCCTTGTGTTCGACCCGCACTACGCGTACACCGTGCGCTTGCGGTTAAATTAAAATTTGCTCATCAACTATGATGTCACTCGGGCAAATTTCAGGACATATGCTCATCATTGAACTACCATTGCTGTGTAGTATCTCTTCAAGGTCACAAAGTGTATAGTTCTTTAACTGTTCATCTGTGAGATTCAAATCTGTAATGAAAAATGTAAATTCAATTACCTAATAACTAATGCATATTTTAAATAACAACATGTAGAACTGGAGATGATTAAATCAAAATACCTGGCATTTGTAAAAGAACTCTTTGTCTATGTAGCACATCTTCTGATAATAATCTCCATGTATTCTCCCATACATATTCTAGCCTTGAGATGCAACTTGACATTAATAACATTGCAAATAACTTCCTCAAATAAAATGATGAACCCCAAAAACTTGCTTCGGTAATTCCATCGATGTATTCTTTATCATCATCAAGAAGACCCATAGAATAGCAAGCATCCTTAAATGTTGGATGTATGACTCCATCGACCGTCCTAATTTCCTCAAATGATGTCGGACCTTTAACAAAGTTAAGTAGGGTTCTTAAATAATATCATTCCCCACATCCGGGTGCAACATGATATAATCTGCCAATTGAAAACCCTCTTTTTCTAGGTGTCCACATTT
Source organism: Amaranthus palmeri (assembly GCA_019776075.1). NCBI lineage: Eukaryota > Viridiplantae > Streptophyta > Magnoliopsida > Caryophyllales > Amaranthaceae > Amaranthus > Amaranthus palmeri. The sequence goes on along the minus strand of JAAKBH010000659.1, from coordinate 140,615 downwards.
TCTCTTTTTTATGCCATACGAAACTTCTAGAGAACTCACTGTATAGAAGATTTCTTGCATCCTCATATTGTTTTTTGCATTCCATCCAAGCCATGAACATTGATCTCTCATTCATCGGCCTGGAAATGACATCATCAATTGTGTCATCATCATTAAATACAACAGTATCCTCACCGGGTAGGTGAAAGCTCAGTCTTTCTACTGATGGAGTGCGATAATGAATGTCAAACCCTAATATTCGCCATGACGCTTCACTCGTGGACACATATCTACAATTATAGTACTCTTGAATTTCATCAACTTCATTCTCGTCTTGGGTTTCACCTGTTGCTTTACACAAACCAGCAGTAATCCTATCTTGTCCCTTGTTGATGTACTTGAAGAGGTACTTAATTGCTCGAGATTGGTTACACCATTCTACATTAATATGTGCATTGTATTTCAAAAGTAATGTTGGGTTATGTGTAACCACATACCTGTTGTCTATCACATTATCACCTTTGACTACCGTTGCACCATTGTCTTTCTTTTGTAACATGGGTAACCATCTCCATCCACATACGTTTCCTCGTTGAACCGCTAAGGAAAAAATTTTGCACACTTGTTGTCTTTCATGCAAGGTGATCGTGGGTTTAGTGATCGACAAGGTCCGTGAATCATTAAATCGGTCACTAATGCGTACAACATAGGGTGTTGTTCCTTATCAGGCAATTCGGCAGATATAAATTTGTCAATATCAACTGGATTTTGAATCTTATCATCTCTATCTAGAAACAACACTATATGTGCATGTGGAAGACCTCTCTTTTGGAACTCTATACTGTAAACCACTACAAATAGACATATATATAATTTAAAATTAATAACATAGTTAAAACTAAATGTGAATTGTACATGATAAAAAAGAATTAGTAGGGAGAAATACGTACATGCATTTACCCTGCCGAAGATATTTTCTTTCTTGAGATCTGATATCAAACTATCTAATTTTAATCTAAACACACGGGACAATATATCTAGACGATCTTTCGAACGTATACCTCTTGAGTGAACAAATCGTTTAATCTCTGGCCACTTAGGGTTACACGTAAATGTAATAAATACATCTGGGAATCCATAAGTCTTACATATACCCATAGTGTCATGGTATATTTCAGTCATATAACGTGGACTGCCAGGGAATGTAGATGGCAAGATTATACGTCTACCAGCTAAGTTAGAATGACTTTCGGATATTGTCACGACATCTTTGATGTTCACATATTTTTCAGCTCTAAGAACATTTTGGTTCCTTCGTATGAAAAGGAGTCTCTCAGACTCTATCATTGTCCATCCATCTACCAAGAACTGATGAAATAGTTTTCCAGAGGGTAATATGGTGTCAGCTTCTTCCCTTCTGTCCATAATTCGATACGAAAACCATTCTCTCATCGTCAACCTCACGCGCTTCTTTACGGATGGCGGGATCAGATCCGCAGCCAGCTTAGACACGTCCAATTGAACTCCCTTATGAGATATATCCAATCTATATCCATCTTCTCCTCTAGGAAATAATAACGAATATTGAAGTGCAAGGTAGCATGGATGAAGTTCACTTATGCGATTTAATTTATCATCTCGACCTTCTACTATAATGTCCCGTTCTTCAGCTACACTACCTATATCTCCAACTATTAATGCCGCAACTTCAGATGCAGAAGGGAGATTATGAGTCCTTCCATCGTTATTTCGCTTATTAATAAGCTTTAACTGAATATCAATGCTCTGTGAGTGTCGTACGTTGTCTCGTGCCATCCTCCAAGTTTGTACATACTGATTCGTAGTGTCTAATAGATTCTTTAAATCTTCCACAATTGAATTATCAAAGTCATCTTGATTGCATAAATTGGAAAATAATACGCAACATTTAATAGTATAACTATAATAATATTTAATTAATACAAATATTAAACAATAATTCCAAGTTAATAAGGTGAATGAATACAAACCTAACATCACTTTTCCTATTTGATATCTCATTTTCAGTGTCGACAATGTATAATTGTTGAAATTTAGCTGGAGTTGTTCCATCTGGAAGTAAACTTCCAATTCTATGGCAAGTTTGACCTCGAATCCGAAACACATATGGACCACGATTCATGTTCACTGTCTTGTCTATTTGTCCACCCATAGAAGTAAATGCAAACATCATGTTGTATCCCCTTATACATTCCATAAAATGTTTACTTCTTGTGTTCGTGCCGTGCAATAGAGATGAAAGCAACTCAGGAGGTTCTTTTAGCACAAGAAGTCCAATCTTTCCCTTTCTACAACACAGTGAAAAAGTTTTTTTTTTTTTAACCTCCTATCAGCTCTTTCCATGCTCCACATTTGTGCACCACACTCATCACACAAAATAATCGGATCTCCTATATCCATATATCCTGCACTTATAAAAAAAATATACTATGCAAAATACAAAAAAAAACATTCAACCCTAATAATGTGATCATATACTCCCTCCTATTCACTTAAGATGTCCCATTTGTTTTTACTATAGAAACAAAATGAGACAACTTTAGTGAATAGGATGGAGTACTATTTTACTATAGTAATAAAAACAAAATTGAACTTTATCATAAAAATACCTTTGTTGTGAATCATCTTGATGATACCTATATAAAATAAAGTATAAATTTAATAAACTATATTCATGAAATTATTTAAATCAATTTTAATAACTAAATGCTATGGGTTAAATAAAATTGTACTTGTATTTGGTTACGTGGTCTCGTCATTTTGAGGCATTTTGTCCATATTTATATTAAATACGTAAAAAGAGAACACTACAAGAAAAGTTGTTTTTAGCAACACTAAAAGTCGTTGCTAAAAACCAGTTTTCGTTGCTAAAAATGTTTTTTGCAACGACTTATGTTGTTGCGGGTACAGCCGTAGCTAAAGGTTTTAGCAACGACTTTGGTAGTTGCAAAAAGTTGTCTTTTTTTGCAACGAGTTTTATTATTGTTAAAGAAATGTCGTTGCAATTCCTACAATGTTTTTCGCAACAAAAAAAGTCGTTGCCAAATCATTTGTATTTTTACCTACAACTTTTATTGTTGTTAAGTATCTGTTTTTCACAACAATAAAAGTTGTTGCAATGCATGATAGTTCATCTTTTGCAACGATCTAACTGTAGGGAAAACAATTAAGTAAAATTTGTGAACACTGTTTTTAGCAACGACTATTATTGTTGCAAAAAACACATTTTTTGCAACAACTTTGTTACCTTATGAAACAATCTACAATCAATATATAAATTAGAAAATTAAACTAATAAATAATTTATAACCAACTAAACTAATATCACCAATTGTTATTATATATTAATTCATATACCAAAATATCACACGTCTCAAATATCGTGCATCCAAAATGTACGTAATTCATATACAAGTAACGAACTAGGCAATATTCTTAAATAATTTTCCTATTGTATACAACTTTTCTATGCAAAAATTTACGAGTGAGATGCACTTTGAAGTACCCTAATCTGTATTCTTCAGAGTAGCACTTGTGTCCAAGCAGTTGCAGCATAACCTTCACTTCATTAGTTCTTTACCTCTTTATTTTTCTTTCTTTATCTTCTCCTGGTATCAGCATTTAAGTCAGACCATCAATATCCCACAATTTCTCACTAATTTTTTATTTTAAACAACTAAATTTTTCGTTGCTAAAAATGTGAATCAAATTGAGAAATTATTTTAAGTGGTGGGAAGTTAATTTTCATTTATGGCAACGACTATTTAGCAACAACAATAGATTTTGCAACACATTGTATTTTTCGCAACGAGAAAAATGGTGTCGTTGCTAAAACTTGTTGCTAAAAATGATTTTTCTTGTAGTGGAATTTGTTTGATTACACGAAACTATAATATAAAATCATATAGTTGATAATGAACAAAGTCATACCAATGTCGTCTAGGTTTTCGAGTCGATGATTACTTTCTTTTTGATTTCGAATATCATCCATGATAATAGATGAGTTCTGGCTAACAATAATTCTAGGTCCATTATTTGAATTGGACGCCTTAGACGTGGTACTATTAACTGCGTTAATGGTACATTTAGCAGCATATTGACTTCCAATAATAGTTTGTCCATTTGAAAGGATCATTTGACCATTTATAACTGAAAATAATAAACTATATATATGTCATCATAACATAAAAAGTTGTTTAATAGTAGTATTACCAATATTTTTTTTTTTTGAAAATTAGGAATATATATAAAGGAGGAAGAAAAGAAACACCACACTGTAACTTAGGACCACAAACCCGCCGGCATAAAAAAAACCCCCGTAGGGAAAAAAGCCATTGGGAAAGGGATACCAAGAAACAGGCCACCCTAAACAGCATAGGGGTGGGCTATGCAAAAACGTTTTCAGAAAACACCAAAAGTTGATCCGAGGACCATATACACCAAAAAGTCTATCCTAACACCAAGTAAAACAAAAAGGCGCCTCTCGAATCAGAATCCAACCACGACATCACGTAACCGCATCTTGCAGCCACCAAAAGGAAACGCCTACTCCAATTTCCACACCAGGCGACCATAGAACACCAAGGAAATACCCCTACCATCAGAAAAAACCAGCCGTCAGAAATACCACCAGCAGCTCAAAGCTTCCAGACCTCAGAACTTCCAGGAGACAAAATTCCAGCCATTTGAAAAACCACCAGCACCTCAATGCTTCCACCCCCAACTTCCACCAGAGATTCCAGCAGCACCTCAACTCGGCCGTCACGAATTATGCCACCCTCCAGACACCAACACCTTGAAACAACCACCAACACCAAATAACTACCACCACAATACTAAACAAACATCAGAATATGACTTTTGGTATAACTCCACCAAAATTACCTACCCCACAACCTTCAGCAGCCCCAAAACACCCAAGCCCACGGCTCAAATCCAGCTAAAACCAAAACTCCATCACCAATACTCCAAGCACATCAGCCGTCGACACAAGCCCAAAAAATCAACTCGCTTGTAAAAACACCAGCATAGACTCAGACCCTTCGTATTTCGAACACCACGGGCTCCATGAAACCGACAATCCAACCCCACAGACCGAAACAGAAAACAATGAGGCCCAAAATGAGAGCTCACCTGCACTTAGCGAGAAAACAGATCTGAGAAGACAAGGCGACCAGAACTTCCTTTCGCCAATGCCTGAGCCATTCACCTTCTTAAGAAACACCAAGGCCTGCAACAATTCGCCTCCAAAACACCTGCCCAACCTTACAAAAACCCCTGGAAAACAGAGTGACAGACCCCAAAGCCGAGAAGCCAACGAACCACCAAAGACCCAATAGACACACCAACTCCATGAATACAGCAATGGCTACCCAAAGCTTAGAAAACATCAATCGCCACTGAAAAACTTAACTCCAAATTATTCCAGAAATTCATCATCACAAAACGCCACCAATGAGACCATTCAGCCACCAAGTCAGCCATAGATCGCAGTCTCAGAACCCAAATCGACGAAAGAGAACCCTAGAACCACCGCCAACAAATACACCTCCAGTCCCACCTCGAAAACCTACCCAGATCTGAACCCACCCAGATCTGAAACCCACCCTATAACCACCAATCGTGCTCCTTTAAACCACCAAGTGCAACCAAATAACCACGAAAGTCTCCACACAGACGCATACTCCATCGAGATTCAAAATCAGAAGCTAAAGAAAACGCCCTCCCAAACTAACCCATCTTTGAAAAACGGACCAAAACCCAGAAACTCGAGACCCAAACTCCATCCCAATATAACTTGATCTAAAATACAAACCATTTTTAATGTCACCCAAATTTGTACGTTGTCTTGAACTCGTACTTGTGTCATTTTGTGGATACATTCGACCTGTATAATAATTATTTAAATTATATCGAAAATAATTTGTTTCCATATTTTAATTACAATTTATTTATCATGTCGTATGTATTATAGTTTAAACAAATAAGGATGAAATACTAACCAAATGACTCATGTACAGTAACAGACTTAAGTAATCGCTTATTTCTCAGTATTTTCTTTCTCTGACTTCTTGCTATGTTTGAGCTTTTAAAGCTGCGTTCTACATTAATATTTGAATTTTCTAATATATGCAAATTAAAATATTCTTCATCATTACAGATGTAAATGAATATTAATATATATCTAAAATGATATTAATTACTGAAACAAATCTAACCGTTTTCTGGATGTATTAATATCTGAGTTACATTCTTTTGCTTGCATGGTCTCCCTCTTCGACGTTTAGGTGGAATAGTGTCGTCTATACTTAATTTCAATTTTTGAGAATAATAATCCAACAAAACTACACTACACAATAAAAATGTTAAGTTGACTTTATTAGCTTACATGTAAATTAACTATTATAATATATATTAAGATGTGCCATCTTACTCTATATCATAGCTCATTCATCCGCATCTTACGAATCATGGTCCGATTATTTAAAAGACTCACAAAAAAATATTTTTGAATCAATTATTCAAAAAATATAGTACTTGAGGCAATAAGTTTAAATCTTAATTTATTTAAAATAATTAGGGTTTTTTATGAATTACAGCCTCAAAGTTTTCTCGTTTTATGAATTACAGCCGCAAAGTTTATTTTTTTATGAATTACAGCCACCAACTTTTTAAATTGACCACCATTACGGCCAAGTGACCAGTTGAGACCGTTGACCAGCTTTTTTACTGTTGACTTTCCAGTTTTCTGATTTTTCCTCCTTTTTTTGAGTTTTTTTTTTATTTTTTCTTTTTTTTTGAGTTTTCTTTTTTCTTTTTTCTTTTTCCTTTTTTTAATTTAATTCCTTCATCCTCTTCACATCTTCATCCTCTTCCCCCTTCTTCTCCATCATCTTCATCCTCTTCATCCTCCATTAATCTTCAAAGTCATCATTAATCTTCAAAGACCCAATTTCTCTCCAAATTCCAAACCCTAGATTTCTTTCCAACTTTACGCAAATTTTAGTGAAATAGATTAAAATTCTTGATTTTCGTTTTCTTTTGATTTTAACGTTACTCTCCATTAAAATTCTGGGTTAATCTCTTCATTAAAGAATATTACTGTTTTTTGATTTTCTTTAAAATTTTGGGTTAAAATTCTGGGTTAATCTCTTTGTAATTGTGCCTGTGTTTTGTTGTTGTTGCAGAATACTCAAACATGGGTATATGATAAATCAATCATTGGTCTCTTAAAATCATCAAAGAATTCAACTTTAAAATTGTATCATCATATAAAAATGCAAGAAAAAAAACCCAGATCACAATTCTTCAAACATTATTCAAAATTCCATCATTGAAAAACTCAAGAAATAAAATACACATCAAGAGACAATTTGAGTCTTCTTCTCCATTAATCTTCTTCTTCACCATCAAAATCATTTTTCTGAAATTCAAGAAGAAAGTGCAATTGGGTCTTTCAATCTCCCATAAGTTTCTTTGAAAGACCCAATTTTAATAGGAAAGCTCCAATTTACTTAAAAAAGATATGTAACTTTGAAGATTAATAGGAGAGAAATTGAAAAGACCCAATTTACTTAATAGGAGAGAAATTGGGTCTTTAAACATTATTCAAAATTCCATCATTGAAAAACCCAGAATATAAAATACATATCAAGAGACAATTTGGGTCTTCTTCTCCATTAATCTTCTTCTCCACCATCAAAATCATCTTTCTAAAATTCAAGAAGAAAGTGCAATTGGGTCTTTCAATCTCCCATAAATTTCTTTGAAAGACCCAATTTTAATAGGAAAGCCCCAATTTACTTAAAAAGATATGTAACTTTGAAGATTAATAGGAGAGAAATTGAATAGACCCAATTTACTTAATAGGAGAGAAATTGGGTCTTTAAACATTATTCAAAATTCCATCATTGAAAAACCCAGAAAATATAATACACATCAAGAGACAATTTGGGTCTTCTTCTTCATTAATCTTCTTCTCCACCATCAAAATCATCTTTCTAAAATTCAAGAAGAAAGTGCAAATTGGGTCTTTCAATCTCCCATAGATTTCTTTGAAAGACCTAATTTTAATAGAAAAGACCCAATTTACTTAAAAAAGATATGTAACTTTGAAGATTAATAGGAGAGAAATTGGAAATACCCAATTTACTTAATAGGAGAGAAATTGGGTCTTTAAAGATAAATGGTGACTTTGAAGATTAATGGAGTGTTTGAAGTTTATTAGGGATGAAGAGGATGAGATGGAGAAGAAGAAGGGAGAGGATGAAGATGTGAAGAGAAAGAAGAAATTAAATTAAAAAAAAGAAAAAAGAAAAAAGAAAACTCAAAAAAAAAGGAAAAAGGGTTAGTAACCGGGAAGAAGGCTTGGTCAACGGTTGACAGGGTGGTCAACGGTAACTTGGCCGTAATACTGGTCACTTTTAAAAGTTTGAGGCTGTAATTCATAAAAAAAAACTTTGAGGCTGTAATTCATAAAAAGGGTAAACTTTGAGGCTGTTTTTCATAAAAAACCCAAATAATTACACAAACCAATATTTTATCTAAAAACAATGCAATAGCATTTCATTATACTACCTCCGTTAAAATTTATATGCAACACTTTCCATTTTTGTCCGCTCACAATTATCTGCAACTCACTTTTTCTTTCCTTATTTAGTAAAAAATAAACAATGTAATTACAATTTTACCCCCAATTTACAAATGTAATTTTTTACTTTTTGGCTTATTATATGCATAATCTAAATTATGATTATAAAATGAAATTAGTTTTTTATAATTACTCCCCCCCAAAAAACATTCATCTACTCATTTTCCCAACCACCATCAATTAAGATGGCTGGGTTCTTTTTAGAGAAAAAAATCTAGGGTCTGTTCTTCATGTTCTTCGTTCTCTCTAATTTGCTTCCTTCATCTACCTTCAATAAATGCTTGGAGTTCCTTCAATCAAGTCTTTATCTGCTTCATTAAATGATTGGAGTTCCCAACCACCATAAATTAATATAGACTTAAAACGAAGGGTTTTTCACACTTTCCTGTTCGTCCTTCTCTTTCATTTGCTTCCTCCATCTTCCTTTATCTTCCTCCTTCATCTTGCAAATCGGAGTCCTATTTCCACCATGATTAACAGTGGATCCACTTTTAGATGCCTATTTGGCAATCAAAGACGAAGGGGAAGAAAGTTTTATAAAGTGGCTGATAAAAGATCTTGAAGATGGTTTATCCTTCCCTCGTGATTTTTACGAATTTGACGAGGCGCTGAACTACTGTAGCAAACGAACCTACGATGCTTTGGGAAAAGTTTTACAGAGCATGGATGAGGGAAGAGTGGGTCGTTCTTTGGATGAAGTTGTCCAGATTAAGGAAAAGGAGCCTGAGGTTGCAGATCTACCCCCTGAGACGTTGAAGAAAGTTATTGGGCCTACCCAAACAACCAAAAAAGAAGATCCGACTGAGCAGGAAGGCGGGGAGGATAGCCTGCTGAGGATGCATGGCTTACCTGATGTTGCTCCTCCAGAATGGGTTATTCAGTCCTCAGATGACGAGGTTGACAAGGTGGGCTATTCCTCAACTTGCGTCGTTGGTGATGAAGAGAGGTGGATGAACCCTAAGGTTCAACCCTCCAAGTGAAATCTTGCGTAACACATCCAAACCCTAACCCTTAATTGTTTGTTGGTTCTGTTTATGTTTAAGTTTGTTGGTGATTTTACATCTTTTTGGCTGTTTTGTTGTTGTTGTTCTTTGTTGGCTAGTTTATTGATGATGTTTCTGGTTTGTGGGTGATTTTTCAGTTTGTTGGCTGATTTCATGATGATGGTTCAGTTTGTGGAGTCCTTCTATATGTTGGTGATGCTTCAGTTTGTGGAGTCCCTTTGCTTTGTTGGTCATGGTTCAGTTTGTGGAGTCCCCATTTCTGTTGTCTTCTAAGTTGTGTTCTTTTTTATAATCCAAATGATGAAGGGACTCCATTGAATGTCACTTCATAGTAGAATTTTGCTCCCAATTAATGTTGGTGAGGTACCTCTATTATGTCGTGTTGTATTTAACAATGTGAATGACTCTACTGATGGATTATTTGGCTTAGGAAAATAGCAGTAACAAGTCTTCATTCCATTAACATGTTTCATCATCATAATAAACATTTGACTGCCTTACATGTTTCATCATCATAATAAACAAAAGACACTTAACCACCTATTCATGCAAATAGTCTTTTAGCTCAACAAAAAAAAAGACAAAAAAACATCTAACTAAATGGTTAAGTGTGGCAGTCAATGTTTCTTCTTGTGTCCGTGTTTCATGATTCCCCTAATCTGCATTCACTTCAATGTCCTCTATTGCTATTTGATTCTCTTCAACCTGACTAGCTGGCCTGAAAATATTGTCTAGGTACTCCACAGTATCCACCACTAATTCCTTCATTACTGTTACTTGATTTGGTAGAATTCCCAAATGTTGAAGTTTCTTCTTATTCATATGAGGTATTTTGTAGTTGTTTCCACCTTGTGCCATTAGAATTTTGATCATGCATCTTTGTAATGTCACCCGAATGAACTTGTTAACTTCGGGTTTGAATGTGTTATAACACTCAGTAACCTTTGCAACAAGATCATCTAAGTCCTTAGGGAAAGATTGATATTGCAGTGATTGAATAGACCTGAACAAGCCTAGATCCAACACATTTAGATCAGGTGATTGTGCTGGTTGGAATATAAGATCAAAATTGAACCCATGTGCATTAATTACTGCCCTGAACTCTTCATCTTGTGGGACTTGATGAGGCCTTACATTGTCCCATTGTATGATAACATTTTTGGGGAGGGATGGTGGCCATTTTGTTTGAATACATGGGATGACTTTTGTGAGTAGCATCTCTCTAATAACATCTCTACTCACATTTTGGAGTGCATTGGTGACCAAAGTGTCTGCTGCTCTGTTTTTGCTAGATGTTTTTGCCATCTCTTTAATAGTAAATGGGAAAATCCCATACTTCGCATCATGTATGAGTCCCCCATTATTGCATACAATGGCTTCCCAATTACAGCCATAAACATAACTTTTAACTTGAATCTTTTTGACTGTTGTGCCATGTATGGGTCTTCTTCACCTGGTAGAAGATGAATTCTTCTCTTGTCAGGACTGAGATAGAATCATTTCTCATCTATGTGTATGACATGGTTCATACTAACAAAAGTGGGGTCCTCACTTGCTGTGATTGGATTTACATGTGACAACACCCATTTCAGTCTATCAATCTTGTGATTTGCTGTCAGTGCAGGCTTGTTGCTACATGTATGTGTTCGTATCCTTCCCCTATTCTTGAGGTTGTGTAGAGTAACTTGAGAAATGTTCAGCGCAGCAGCATAAGTTCTCTCTGTCTACCTAAGATAAAGTGGGACTGACTGTTGGAATATGCATCTGATCAATTCAGTTGCTTACGACCTACCCTCCCAAACTTCTTACTCCTCACATCAATTGTATTGCCCATTCTCAACTGTTTTTTTATGTCAGCAAAAAATCTTGTGATTGTTGACTTGTGTACACTGAATTGTGTTGCTAATTTTGTCATGAGTCCATTAGGTAACATGCCATTTTGCATTTTGACAAGAATTGCATCTACAATCTGCCTTTTTTTTTTGTAAAGTAAGCTGTTTTCTACTAGCAGCTGGAGTCCCTCCCTCTCCATTTTGTGTTGCTTCATTATCACCTTGCATATTTTCAGTGTCTGATTCATACATCTATTCTTGCATTTCTTCTTGCTCATCATAGTAAAGTGCAAGCACTACTTCTAGTGATATTAATTAGTCAACATCTAAAAAATCTTCTTCATGAGGATCTTCCATGTTCCTTGTTTGTGATGTTTCAGTATGTTGGATACAAAGGGCTAGCTGCAGTTTTTTTTTGGGTGAAGAAGCTGCCCTATGTACATATGAAGGAGGAGCTGCGGAATTTGCTGTTGGATGAAGATGCTGTTTTTTTTTTTTTTTTCTTTTTTGCTAATGGGGTTGTAATTTGTTCTTGAAAAACAATTGTATGATTTGGTGGTTTTTGGAAAAAACTTGTTTAATTATGTATGGGATGATTATATAGGGTTGTGAAACTTGGTAATTGATGAATTTGGTAGGAATTCGCTAAATTTGTTGGCAATTTTAAAAGTTACACAAATTTGAATTTTGGTGGGAAAATTGGAGGGAAAGTGGTCCTTTTAATACCAATCCCTACATTTTCTCTCTTCACCTTTTCCTTAATTACCTATATCTACTTCCTCTAATTTCCCCCTACAAAGTTTTGCATTAGCAACCGTGTTTGGTATAGAAGTTGCAAATAAAAATAAACGGAGGTAGTATTAATGTTTAAAATAGACATACATTCGTACTAAAAAAAAACCCCATATATAATATTATAACTTAATTTAGAAAAGGTAAACCAAAACTGGATGATTCTCTCATCATTGGGTCCATTATTTTATTGGAAAAATTACCCAGAATAATACGACCTTTCACTGATTTTCCAAGAATGATACGAACTTTCAATTAACCACCAATAATACGAACTTTGACATGCATTTTCCGCTGGCATACATGACATGTTTATAACCGGTAGTACAGGTCTTTTTTTGACCGTTGCTCAGTAGGTTTTAACCGGTAGTAAGAACTTTCAATTAACCACCAATAATACGAGATGAAACCTGCTGAGCAACGGTCAAAAAAAGAACTGTACTACTGGTTATAAACAGGTCATGTATGCCAGCGGAAAATGCATGTCAAAGTTCATATTATTGGTGGTTAATTGAAAGTTCGTATTATTCTTGGGAAATCAGTGAAGTGTCGTATTATTCTGGGTAATTTTTCCTATTTTATTTACTACTTTTTTTTTATTTTATCAAACCCCAATTATCATCATTACTTCCATGATGATGGGACAATACAACTTTAATTAAAAAGAGTAATACTTTCTTCGTCCCCATGAGATAGTAGCAAAGAGAAAAATTGTGAGAATTAAGAATGTGATAATAAATAAAGAGAGAGAATGAATTGTGTTAATGAAATTAGAAGAGAGTTAAAATGTATGGATGAGATTTAAAGAAAGTGATGGACCATAGTCCAAAAAAAGAAATGCTGCAATTTAAGTGGGACGTACAAAAATAGAAAATGCTGCAAATTCATAGAGACGGAGGGAGTGATAATTAAGGGAAAACAATATACTTCCTCCGTTCCGAAATACTCGTTACACTTTGTTTTTGTGCACTATTTATCGTTCAAGCCTATTTTACATATTGTGACTAATGTGTAAGTAAAAATATAGTCAAGTGGGATCTTGTTTGCATCGTCTAATCGCATACTTTCATAATATTAAATTTTTATAATTTTTAGATAAGTGTAGTTTAATATATTAATTATCCAAATTGTGCATTGGATCGCGTAATAAAGTAAAATGTAGCAAGTATTATGGAACGGAGGAAGTGTTGTTTAGTATATTATGTCGTCTTCAACGTAAACACTAATATTATTTTTAAAAAAAATTGTATAACATTGGGTCCATTAAGTAGTAATAACATCTTCAAAACCCAACTATCATCATTAATATTAAAGATGATGGGACAATACATCTTTAAAAGGAGTAATAATAATTACTTTTTTCGTCCTTATGAATTAGTAGCATAGTGAAAATGAGTGAGAATTAAGAAAGTAGTAATAAATAAAGACTAACAGTGAATTGTGTGGATGAAATTAAAAGAAAGTTAAAATGTATGGATGAAATTAAAAGAAAGTAGTGGGTCATACTTCAAAAATAGAAATATTGTAATTTAAGTGGGAAGGTCTGGATAATGTAAATCTCAGTGAAAATGGGGTGGATAAGGAGGTGCAGGTGGTTATGGGTGACTCACTGGGGGTTGTGGGAACAAATGGCTCGGACTCACAAAATGTGGAAGGAAAGCTAAAGATGCTGGTGCATGAAAGGATGTCCCAAACGAATAAGTGTGAATTGCAGGTTGTTGTAAATCAGGAAGGGGAAAGCAGTGGTGCGATGTTCTTGGAGGATCAACAGCAAGTGATAATGAGAGACAACTTTCTTCAACTTAATGATTTCGATCCTATTTCATCAGTGGAGTATCCAATATCAATTCAGACTAATGGGAACAAATTTGTTAATGGGGGCTCGAATATGTACCCTATGGCCATAATGTCGTCTAGCAGTGTGCCACAAAAGAGACCGAGGGGTAGACCAAAGAGAATCGTGCACTCCCTCCTGGAGCCACTAGGTGTTCTATCCACTCCTTCTAAAAGCAATTTTGAGGCAATTGAAACGTGGAACACCGCAAAACTTCTCGGTGTTAAGTCATCCAATGAAGCGGCGGTAATCTCACAATTGAGGAAGTCGAAGAGATTGTTAGTTCTGGAGGAGAACAGCCCTAAGGGGTAATTGCGGTGATTGTGGAGTATATCTTGGTGTGTTCCCGGTGCGCCGGTACAAATGTTGTTTCTTAGTATGAAGCATCTTGGAGGGTCGCCTTATCCCTCAAATTGGTGTGTAGCGGGGGTTATTATGTTTTGTTAAAGTGGTGATGCTTGGTGGTTTCGACTCATCTACTGGTGTATATACTTTGTGAATGGTGTGGTGAAGATTGCTGTCTTTGGACTTCTTGGCGTTTATGCGTGTTTTATTTATGTTGGTGTATTGTTTTTATTGTATTTAGTATATCTATTTGGTGATGGCAATTATCTAAGGGTGTAAGGGGTCTTTGGGCACGATTTTTTGGTGTTTGGTGTACGTGGAGTTTTATCGTGTTGATGTCATGCATAGTCCACCACTATACGATGTTCCTGGTGGCCTGTGTCGTGGCCCCTTGCTCCGATGGCTTTTTCCCCTCGCGGGGTTTTTTATGCCGGGTGGGCTTGGGTTCCCATGGCTCAGTGTTTCGTTTTCTTCCTTTTATAATATTAATTCCAAATTTTCAAAAAAAAAAAAGTGGGAAGAACGAAATAAAAATATTGAGACGGCGTAAGCAATGGATACAGCTATTGGTAGCTTTCTTTTAAGGCACGCCTCATGTATTCATGACCTTCCCAATGCAAAAAATACTTCTCAATGCAAAAATACTGGGACGGAGGAAGTAATAGGTTGGTAGCAATGTAATAATTACCTTCCCAATTCAAAAGGTAATTATTTAAGTGGGGGTTGGTAGCAATGTAAGTATATTAAATAAAAATCATATCGTTTACATTAAAATTTGGTAAGTAATGGGTTGGTAGCAAACTAACAATGTAATAATTACCTTCCCAATTCAAAAGGGCTCTACATCTTTAAATATCCTTTGGTATTACCTCACTACTTCTCTTCATTTGTTGTAGTGTTTCCACGCTTCTACCTTTATTCAAACTCATAGATATAGTTTTTTATTCTTCTTGCTTTTTTAATTTTGTTAAATCGTTTATATATTTTGTTGAATATTTTTGTGATTTCGGCATGTATTTCGGATCTACTCTTATTCAAGAGTATGATAATGAATTTGGAAGTCCGATTGAATTTTATTCAACAACTTGATTGTTCTGATGTAACAATTATAGTAATACATCAAACAATATAAGATAAATGTATTATTTTTTTCTCTTTTTTTTACTCGATTTATTTTCATTTTTAAAATCAATTTTATTTTGTTGTTGTGTATGAATTAGTGATTTGGGCATGTATTTTTGATATACTCTTGTTGAAGAGTGTGATAATGATTGTAAGACCAATTATTTGATTTTATACAATTTCATTAATCTTAAGTGCTTTGATTGTTTTGGTGTATTATTTTGGGTGATACGTTAAACAATGTTAGCAATATTTGTTATTCATTTTTAAATTCTAACTTGTTCCTTCTTATTTGATTACAAACTTTTTAGAGTTAATGACATTCATTTTTTTTTTGAAGTACACATGCAATTGCAAATAGATGAGATTTTAAACATTTTCAACTTGTTTATGAAATCATCTTTATCTTGATTGAATATGATTCAAACTTAGATCCGTTTACCAAGTTATGATTGTTTAAACGGTTCTTATTTTGATATATATATATATATTTGTTAAGATCTATTGAGGGTTTGAAATGTATACATTAAAAAATGGAAGATCCATTAAAAGGGAGATATACGGATGTAAGGTGTGTATTTTCTGACATTTTTAATGTTTAGAATTTAGATGTATTTATTTTGTCATAATCAATGTTGTTTATCCTTTTTTTTTATTTTATCATGTCCATGATTATTCCTTCCAACTTATTAATGAGATTTTCGTTAAACTATATATTTTGTAAGTGTTTTTTAGTGTTTTTTTTAATTATGTTTTTTGAGTGATAAGTGGTGATATTTCCTAGATCCTGTTTAATAAATCTCATTACCGAAGTTATGATATTTTAATTATGTTTGTTCTAATTATGTTTAAGAAGTGGTGATATTTTGGAAGATCCAGTTTGATTGTTGTAGTTACAGTTATTTTTTTTTTTGCATATTTTTTGAAAAATCTATTTTCAGTAATTTTTGTTTACCATTAAAATTGTTTAAACAAAATTTATAAGATATTTTACTACTATGTGAATCATTTTAGGGGTGATAATTTTAAAATAAACTTATATATTGTTTATCAGTTGAACAATATTTTTTTTTCGTTTTCTTGTTTAATAAATTTTATGGTAATTTATCCTCAAAAAAAAATTTTTATGGTAATTTGTTTGTGATGTTTATTATTGCCTTTATTTTTTTTATAGTTCTTTTAAATGTATTGATGTATAATATATACATATTTATATTCTTTCAACCATTATACTCCCTCCGTTTTCTAATGTTCTTCCCATTTAGAATATTCTATTTTGAAAAGAGAAATTGGATTAAGATTTTTAAGACATATATAGAAGACAAAATATATCCATGTGAGCTCGTTAGATTGGTCTTAATATATACTTTTTTATTATATATTTTTTATAATTTTTTATGATGCGTTTTTAGAGATATTTAGGCTCAAAATTTACTTTGAAAACTGTGCAAAAAATATGGGAAGAACATTTGGAAACGGAGGGAGTATTTTATTAGCTTATGATGTTTTGTCAAATATATAATTCTTCAGTTTTGGATTATTATTTTCAAATTATTTCAAATCATTTTGTGACGCGTTTATGATCGAAAAAGTTGACTCAAAAAATATTCTAGTTCATGGTTTTTATCTTTTTTTCCATGTAGTTGGTTGTGTTGTAAATATTTTAGAGACATTTTAATCTAACCATGTGCATTTTCTCTTTTTCAGGAACAACTTGCACATTAACTGATAACATTCTACTCTCTTGATATTTTTTTAAGTAAACATGTATTTATAATAGTTAGTTCATCTGGTATGTAACTATAATAGTTTTAGGATTATTAGTCTACTTCCAGGTCGTCAGGCAATCGAATGCGACACAGGTATACTTCTTTCTTAACTACTTTTTTGTTATTTTCTTTAATTTTTATGATGTGCAATTATTGTTTACTTATAAATATTCTCAATTTCATGTTTACCTTATATAATAAGACATAAAATTTGTCTAAACTATATCAAGTTATAATTGAATTATACAATATACAATACAATTAGAACAAAAACTATCTTTTTTATAACAGAAGTTTAATTATTCAATGGAATCAAAATTAATTAAACAATTTGAACAAAACAATTTAGAAAAAATCAGTTTAGATAATCACTATATAATTAACTCACAATGCACATTAAAATTTATCAAACAAAATAGTTTACACATAATTATATATTTAACTCATATTATACGTTAATGTTAAACAAACAAAATTTTTTAAACTTTAATGGTAATTCTAACATACCTTGATTGTTGTTTGTTGAGTAATGTGAACGTCTAACACTTCACGTACACCAATTTAATTTTAAGAAAACTGAACAAAAAAATTTCTATTAAATAATAAAGAATTTTTTTAATTGTAATTAGAATTGTGGATAAAGGTTTTTAGAACTAAGTAATGTATATATAAGGGAAATGCTACTTAATTTGGTAAATAATTTCCTTAGTATCAAATATATTATATAATTGCAAAAGCTAAGACTTTTCCATAAATAACTAAAGATCCACATAACATTGCTTTATACGAAGTCTTGATTAACGAAGAATAAAAGGGAAGCATAATATCAGTGTGTCCTATGATTGCCATAAAAATATTAATTTCTAGTCAAAATCATTTTAATTACTGCCCATTATACTTAAAGCTGATTTTTATTTTTTGTAAATAAAAATCATATCGTTTTATAACCTGATTTTATATAGTATATTATTTAGTATATTATATTATACTTAAAGCTGATTTTTATTTTTGTAAATAAAAATCATATTGTTTAGAACCTGGTTTTATTTAGAATATTATTTAGTATATTATATGGCTGGTTAAAATCACTATATTTGCTGTTAATGCCCTAAATATAATTTTAAATATAAATATATATTGTATTGAAAATAATCATTATGCGATTATGTTATGATTGTCTGAATATATTAATTTCTGGTCATACTCATTATAATTAGTAATTAAACAAACAAAATATTTTAAAATTTAGTGGTAAATCTATCATATCTTGATTGTTGTTGGTTGAGTAATGTGAACGTCTAACACTTCACATACACCAGTTTAATTTTAAGAAAACTGAACAAAAAAATTTCTATTAAATAATGAAGAATTTTTTTAATTGTAATTAGAATTGTGGATAAATGTTTTTAGAACTAAGTAATGTATATATAACGGAAATTCCACTTAATTTGGTAAATAATTTCCTTAGTATCAAATATATTGTATAATTGCAAAAGCTAAGACTTTTCCATAAATAACTGAAGATCCACATAACATTACTTTATACGAAGTCTTGATTAAAGAAGAATAAAAGGGAAGCATAATATCAGTGTGTCTTGAGTATAAAAAATATTAAAAGGGAAAGCAACTAAAGAGGCATAACTAATGGAAATTATTTTAATGAAAATAATTGAACAATATAGTCTGGTTAGTAATAGTTGGGGTAGAAATAAGTTTAATATCATCTTTTTAGGTATCTGTCTTCATGGCAATTGGTTCCTAAAATAGTAATTTTTGAAACAAATGAGTACTAAATAAAATAATTTAGCAAAAAACTCAAAACTTAGATCCAATATACAATTACCTTGTTTGGGTTTGTAGAATGCCAAATATATCTTGTACAAAAGATCTATCTTTCACTTTGATTACTTCAAGGTTATTGTTTTCCTCCCATCTAGAAACTTTTAGGACAAAAATGAATTCTCTGTTTAAGATTCCAAATAGCAATGGTTTTTCTTTGGAATTTTTATTCTGGTCAAAGATTCATAAAATGTAAGTTACATAATAATATTATGATCATAATAGATAATTCAAAATATAGATGTAGGAAATTTATACCTCCTAGTAACAACTACGTATAAATCTTTACAGACTTCTCTTTTATAGTAAAAGTCTTATTTATAAATCCATTTGTAACAACTACGTATAAAATTTTTCTGAACAAAGGATAAAAAATTGAATATAAAAATTCAAAATTATTATACCCTCATGATAATGACATTAAGTTGAAATTAAACATAACATACCTTTCCCTCATAATGTCAAGGTTTTGATTAGCAAGATTTTTCAATAGAGTAGACTTGCAAATTGAGCATTGAATTCCATCCAACTTGTTTTCAGTATATATTTTTCCGCAAACAACACATGTTACATGAAAATAGTCATGTATCATGTAGATAGAGCTAGCAACTCCATTAGTATTGTAAAGGCCCTCCTATAAAAACAAATTATTATTGTAAGACGTTCAAGTATTAAGCGAAACATATCTACAAATCATTACTTGTGCCACAGTAGCAGTCGTGGCACAAGTAAGAATTTCCCATGGCTATGATGTCTAGCCACGGGAATTTTAGTTAGAGACTACCGTGGCACAAGTGATCGTGGCTAGATTGTTGCCACGGGAAAATTATGGTTGTGGCAAAAGCTCTTTTTCTTGCCACGGTAGATCCCGTGGCTAATTATATTGTTTTGCCACAAGCATAACCCGTGGCTAATCATATTCTTCTGTCACATAAAGTGAATCATTGTAAATTATATTCGTCTACTAGGCGCACCACACGTGGCTACAAATCATTTATACACTTAACTCGTAAATAAGGAAATTTAACTAGTAGTATGAATTTAATGTTAACAATCAGTAACATTCCTTCCACACAAATGCCTTGGGTAGGATTTGAACACAAGACCTTCAAGTTGGCATACCAACACTTCAACCACTAGGCCATTAGTTATTTAGTGATAACTTAAATTATGTTACTGTTATACTTATAAAATAACACTCCTACCACTTAATGTATTATATTATTATTATTATTATTATTATTATTATTATTATTATTATTATTATTATTATTATTATTATTATTTTTTTTTTTGTCAAACATTTTCTATTAACACTAAAACAGAACATGTACAGACGGGGTAAAAAACCCAGATATCCAAAAGTCTCCTTATATACTGCATCAGTGTGAAAAGTGAGCCCACCTTCTAGGAAGGGTTTCTCACCCTCACTCTTCATGTGCAAAGGAGACGATGGGAAATCTCAATAAATGCCATAACACGACTATACAGACACGAGTTTATAATGCGCTAGATACATTAGTAGCACACGACAAAAGAGAACAAAAGTGACCACAGCCTAGCTCAAAACAAAGCAACAATACAAAACATGGTCCTTCACAAGAAACAGACAGCTTGTTGTAGGCCTTGGTGTGTGGTACAGCAAAAGGCAGGCAGCAGCTAACACAACAAACGTACTGCTGCTGGGAAGAGCTGGAGCAGCAGACGTGGTGGCACCAGCAACTGGAGGGACGTGCACACAGCGGGCAGATAGAGGCTGAAAGGGATGCACACGGTGGCTGGCTGGGCTGCAGACAGTAGCTGGAGGGGCTGCAGGCAGCAGCTGACAGGGCAGCACAGTGTATGCACAAGGCGAGTAGACAGGAGCTGCTGGAAGGTGAACAGGCTGCTGCTGAATTGAAGTGTTGCACACAAAGTTGGGTAGGTTCCGACAGAGAACGCAACCCAATAGCTGATCAATTGAGACCTGCAAACAGTAAACCACAGCAAATTATAATGTTCTCAACCACAATGATGTAGAAGTGCTAACCGGTAGTGAACTGAATCTTGTTTTGGACTCTAGTCTGATGGATTCAACCACCTTTTGAACAGTCATAACTTTCTTGTGCCAGAGTGCTTCGTTTCGAGTTCGCCATATAGCATAAATCAGGTTGTAGAAAATTGCTACTATAAGCTTCGTTTTCTTCCGGGGCATGTGGCGTTTGCGGAGGATGTCGCACATGGTCTTACTTCTCCAATTTACCCCCACCCAATTTTTAATGGCCTCAACACATTGGCGACTAAAATCACAATGGAAGAAGAGGTGATTGATTGATTCCGTTTGATTTTCACAAATTGGGCACAGATCATCATTCACAACTCCCATACTAAGAAGGCATTGTTTTGTTTTGAGTCTCTCTTGATAAGCAAGCCAAACCACAAAGCGACTTCTAGGAGTGACGGCTTTGTTCCACACTAACAGAGCCCAATCAACTTTATCCATACTACCCAAAAGGTCCGTGTACACACTGTTTATAGAGTAGGTTGGGTGAACCATCCAGTTAGCAAGCTTCTCTTTAACTCGGCATAGTTTCTTGATTACCCAGCTCGCCGTGACTAGAGCATTGAAGAGATCCCACCTTCCTCCTTTCATATATACTTCATGAACCCATTTGACCCAGAGAGAGTCTTGCATAGAGCTGATGTGCCAAGCAATTTTACCCACTGCGGCTAAATTCCAAACTTAGAGATTGCGAATGCCTAGTCCTCCTTCTTTCTTCGGTCTACAAACCTTTTCCCAATTTACGTTCCCAGGGGCCCTGTTGTCAGTCTCCCCATGCTAGAGGTAAGAACGGCAAGTGGCATTGATCTGATTCACAACTCTCTTGGGGATGATCACAGTTTGGCTCCAGTAGTTGGAGATGCTCATCAAAACTGAGGTCACCAGTTGAAGTCTAGCGGTGTAGGAAAGCTTCCTAGCATATCATGAGCGAATACGAGTGGTCATTTTGTCCACCAAATAGTCACAATCAGCTGCTGTGTACCTTTTGGAAGTAAGAGGCATGCCAAGGTATTTCACTGGTAGTCGTTCAATAGAGAAACCAAAGGAGTCAGCTGCTAAGGACCTGAATTCATCGGTTACCCCTGCAAGGTAGATTCCTGATTTTGCTTTGTTAGCAACGAGGCCTGAACATGCGGAGAACGTATCAACAGCATGGTTGAGTAAATTAATGGAGTGCAGATCTCCCTTGCAGAAAAGCATGAGGTCGTCCGCGAAAACAAGGTGGTTTAGTTTTAGCTTGGAGCATCTGGGGTGAAAGTTGAAGTTCTCAGTGTTTCCCACCACTTTGAGTATCCTGGATAGATATTCCATGCCAATCACAAAGAGTAGCGGAGACATTGGGTCTCCTTGTCTAACTCCCCGTTTAGCCTTGAAAGATTCCATAGGCGAGCCATTCACAATCAGGGAGTATTGGGTGGATGTTACACAAGCCATAATTCTCTTGACGAACAAAACCGGGAAGTTGAGAGCTACCATCATGTCCTTCAGGAAGTCCCAATTCAGTGTATCATAGGCTTTCCGTAAGTCCATTTTCAGGAGGCAACTAGGGGCACAGTTCTTCCTCCCGTAGTGTTTCACCATATCTTGACATAACAGAATATTATGCAGTATGCTGCGACCTTGCACGAACGCGCCCTGGTTGGGGCTAATGATGGAATCTAAGACAAGCTTGAGCCTACTACATATAAGCTTGGAAATGCATTTGTATATGACATTGCAGCAGGATATGGGGCGGTAGTCACCCGGGCCATGTGGATGTTTAGACTTGGGAATTAAGGTGATGGCAGTGATGTTCCAAGCCATAGGTAAGGTTCCCGTGTCAAAGAAATCTTGAATTGCTCTTACCACATCAGAGCCAACAACTGGCCATGCTGCTTTGTAGAAGCCACTATTGAAGCCGTCTAGGCCAGGGGCTTTATCATCAGGGATGCTCCAGATCGTCTTCCTAATGTCTTCCTCGGAGAAGGACAAAGATAGGAGATCATGTTGGGATATTATTATTATTATTTTTATTATTATTATTATTATTATTATTATTATTATTATTATTATTATTATTATTATTATTATTATTATTATTATTATTATTATTATTATTATTAAAATTATTAACTAGTTGAACAAAATTATTAAAAGTAAGTTAAAAAATTATAATTAATTGAAAAAAACTAGTTGCAAAATTAAAATTCATGTGGTCAACTAATATTCCTAAATATAACAAAATTAGTTGTATGTTAGAATACTATTACTCGTATTAATATATATTACTCAGATAATATTTATCAGTTATTAATATATTACGATATTATTAGTCTTATATTACTATATTATTAGTTATACATTTTTTTTTCAATTTAAAATTCCAACTTAAAATTGAGTTAGTAGTAATTTAGTCGGAAATTCCGAATAACGCTTGTCAGTCGGAAAATTAGTTAGAAACTTTCAGTCGGAATTTCCGTGTTTTAGTATATTAACAATTAGAGATTGAAAAAAACATTTTTCATGTGTTCTTGAATTTAAGAAGACGACAAGATCTGATTTTCACTTATTAAAAAATTGGAAAAGTCTTGGAATAGGTTCGAAACAACCTTTCACTGTTTTTGTTGAAAATACATTAATCTTACCTAAAATTATTGTTGAAGGTATAGTATGTGTATTAAATTGAATAATTGTTTATAGATTTTTTTGTTATATTAAATTAAAAGACAGGGAAAAATAATGACTTATTTTCTAATAAATATAGAACTAATTAAGTTGAATGAAGATTTTGAAATTTAAATAATTGATAAACTTTTTATTTTTTAAATTTTCTCTTAAAATATACTATGCATGGCAAGATCAAAACTTGCGAATAATTCAAATTCAGGTGTACTCTAATTTATAACACAATCACACAATAGCTATTTAATCGTGGCATATAAGTCTTTATTTTCCATCATAAGTATTTACCCGAGACATAATTTGTGGCACAAATTTTTTGTTAGATAAATGTTTTGTTGTGACATAATTTTTGGTGCAACTTTTTGTTTGGCACAAAAAAGTTAAATTTCCCGTGGCAAGATTTGTTTGTTTACCACGGTATATATTTACCCGTGGCAAAAGTGTTTGTTTGCCACGGTATATATTTACCCGTGCCATAACTTGTGGCACAAGTGCATCTTTGCCACAATTATATTTACCCGTGGCAAAAAACTTGGGTATGGTTGTAATATTGTCTTGAAACCTATTTTTCCCGTGGCAAGATCAAAACTTGCCACGGATTTTAAATTCCCGTGGCATAATTAGTGGCACAAGTGGTGATTTGTAGTAGTGAATATAAAATTCTTAATTGCATTGCTAACACAGAATTTACCTTGTCTATCAATTTAATATCGAAAATCTTGACAAATGGATACATTACATTTTATTATTATCTTCATAATTGATTTCTTTAGAAGCATTTTGAATATACATTTTAACCAATAAGTAAAATAAACAAAATTGGTTAAAAAATGAACTTATAGTCTTGTTGAAATATTGAAACTATACATATATATATATATATATATATATATATATATATATATATATATATATATATATATATATATATATATATATATATATATATATATATATATATATATATATATATATATATATATATATATATATATATATATATATATATATATATAGCTAGAGAGAAGTTTGGAGTGAGAAACAACAGCGCAGGTCATGATTATCGCATAGATACATGAAATGGTTTTACACTTCCCCACAATAAGGACGTTTGGAAAACCCAAAGGTCACTCGGTGGGCAGCTGGCTGATCATCGGGGACAATCCCGCCGCCTGTGGTTGCGTGGACCCCGGGAGTCACCCCCTCCTGGCCGTGACGATTCTCACAAAAATGTATCCTCCTTGTTCATTGATGGAATTCAGAGGTCCATGTCGGTCCATGATCTCAGAAAGCTGTTCGAAAAGTATGGGGAAGTTTGTGATGTTTACATTTCAGGAAAAAAGAGAAATAATAGAACAATGGCTTTCGGGTTTGTGAGGTTCAAACTTGAAAGAGATGCTTTTAGGGACATTAACGATACGAATGGGCGAGTTTTCTATGGTTCGAAGCTTTTTGTCTCCATGGAAAAATATCAAAGAAGTGGTGCACCTATGAAACCCATACCCAACATAGTGAAACGTAGAAGAAATGGTGCAGCTGGTTTCCATATCATTAAGAACCCGGCGTTCTGGGATTCTAGAAAATACGCTGAAGTTGTTGATGAATTCTACATCTCAAATCAAGAAGAAATTACAGTAACTAAAGAAGAAGAAAGAAGAAGAATATTATTGCTCTCAAGATGAATAGTACAGGGATGCTATTTACATATTTATAGGCTAAGAGGCTTGGGCAACAAGCCAAGACTATGACGTGGCAATGAGGCCAAAACAAACTCTAACAATATTTACAAAGAATATTCCAGAGAATGAAGTTTGTTACAGGAGCATGCAAATTGGGTGCTTTTACGTAATACTGGAATTATTATCAGCTAGTGTGTCAATACCCCCCCGCAAACTTGGGGTGATGTTAATCATACCAAGTTTGTTCAACAAAGGATGGAGCTGATGCGCAGGAAGAGTCTTGGTAAGTACGTCGGCAAGTTGCAATTGAGAAGGAAGATAGGTGAGCTGTATGAGGCCCTCTAAGACTTTCTCCCGGGTGAAGTGGCAATCAATGGCAATATGCTTAGTCCGTTCGTGGAAAACGGGGTTGTGAGCAATATGCATAGCCGATTGATTGTCACAATGTAATAAGACCGGTGGGAGGTTGGAAAAACCCAATTCCTGAAGCAAGCGAACGAGCCAAGTAATTTCGGAAGCCGCGGAGGACATAGCTCGATATTCGGCCTCAGCCGAAGATTTGGAAACAGTGGGTTGCTTCTTCGACTTCCAACTAACGGGAGAATTGCCTAACATCATAATGTAACCCGTAACAGAACGACGAGTATCAACACAAGCGGCCCAATCAGAGTCGGAAAAAGCATGAAGTTTAAGTTGATCGGTAGCACGGAGCAATATACCTTGACCAGCAGTACAGGCAATATATTGAAGAGTATGAGTGAGAGCTTTAAAGTGTATATCCGACGGGGACTGCATGAATTGACTCAAGGATTGTACAGCAAATGACAAGTCCGGACGAGTGTGCGTGAGAAAATTCAATTTGCCAATAAGACTCCGATAATATGTGGGATCGGAAAAAGGAGCAGACCCATCATTATGGCACAATTTGAGGGTGACAGGCAATGGTGTATTCACTGACTTTGAAGGAGTGATGCCAGCGTCACGAAGCAATTCATTGGTGAACTTGCGTTGAGTTAGAGCAACACCATCGGGCAAGTACGTGACCTCAAGGCCAAGAAAAAAACTTAAGGAGCCCAAATCCTTGATACTAAAAACCGTGTGTAAATGTTGTTTGATATGAGTAATAAAAGGGATGTCATTACCCGTAATAACAATGTCGTCAACATATACAGCAAGAATAGTCATGGAGCTACCAATATTGCGAATGAACATAGAATAATCATTGCGAGACTGAGAAAATCCTTGATGTAATAGCTCAGAGGTAAGTTTATGGAACCATTGGCGCGAAGCCTGTTTAAGCCCGTATAAAGATCGTTTGAGTTTACAAACAGTATTGGGAGAATGTGGTAATCCGTCAGGCACTTTCATATAAACCTCTTCTTGCAAGTCCCCATGAAGAAACGCGTTGTTAATATCAAGCTGAAAGAGCGGCCATTTTTTGCTAGAAGCGAGAGCGATAATACAACGGACCGTGGTCATTTTAACAACCGGGGAAAATGTCTCCTGAAAATCAACCCCATACTGTTGAGAGTAACCCTTAGCGACGAGCCGGGCTTTAAATCTTTCAAGAGAACCATCGGCTCGCAATTTAACTTTATACACCCAACGACATCCAATTGCTTTTTTACCAGGAGGGAGAGGGACAAGATCCCATGTATTATTGCTTTCGAGAGCCTGAAGTTCAGTTTTCATGGCGGCTTGCCAAGCTTCATTTTGTGCGGCTTCTTTGTAAGAGGAAGGTTCCCTCCACACAGATTGGGAAGCAATAAGAGCCTGATATTGAGAGGGAAGAGAATTGTAATGAACTATGTTGCACCAATGAGAAGTGGAGGTGGGACAAACAAAATCTTGAAGGTGGGAAGGGAATTTTGTGGGTCGTGAGGACCGGCGGAGTAGGGGTTCATTGGTAGCTGTGGGATTTGAAGAAGAAGGTAAAGAAACTGGAATAGAGTCATTATTAGGAGTAGGGAGTGATGTAGGTAATGTGGCAGTAGGTAGTGTTGTAGGGGAAGGTGGATCACGTGGGATAGGATTAGGTGTAGGTAATGTGTCAGTAGGTAAAATAGGTAAGGAAGGAGTGGGTAATGACTCATGAATAAAAGAAGGTGGTGGGGTATGCATAGGAAGATAGAAGGAGGGAAAAGGTGAATGTGACATATCTTGAAAGTGGAAAGGGAAATGGTGTTCCCTAAAAACCACATCACGAGACACAGAAACTTGATGAGTGGTCAAATTATACACTTTGTACCCTTTTTGATTATAAGGATATCCAATAAAAACACAAGCTTGTGCACGGGGTTGAAATTTAGTGCGATGGGGTTTCGGGGTAGAGGTAAAGCATAAGCAACCATAGGCACGGAGATGAGTGAGTTGAGGCGGACGACGAAAGAGTTTTTCGTAGGGAGAGACGTGGTGGAGACAAGCGATTAATGATATAAGTAGCGCAAAGAATGGAAGCGCCCCAAAATTTGGATGGAAGGTTGGCTTGAAAAGTGAGGGCTCGGGCGGTTTCTAGGAGGTGGCGATGTTTTCGCTCAACCACCCCATTTTGTTGTGGGGTGTAGGTGCAACTAGTTTGATGGAGAATTCCCTTTTCATTATACCATCGAGAAGCAAGGCCATCACATAACTCACGGGCGTTATCGGTGCGCACAGTTTTAATGGTAGTACCAAAGTGATTCTCAATGTAACGAGCAAGCTGCTGTAAGTAAGTAATAGATTGGCTCTTATACTTCATTAAGTACACCCAAGTGCAACGAGTATAATCATCGACGACAGTCAAAAAATAAGTACATCCATCATATGTAGGTAAAGAGTATGGACCCCAAACATCGACATGAATTAGCTCAAACGGAAAAGTCGTTTTAATTGTACTAGATGAAAAAGATAAACGAGTTTGACGCGCTTGCGGACAAATAGTACAAATCACATCTCGTTGAACACCATTTACATCAAGGGAAGGGTGAACAAACTTCATATTAGGGAAAGGAAGATGTCCTAGGCGTATATGCCACAACTTGGCCGCCGTATGCTTAGTCATAAAAGTAGTACTATTACATGTCGAAATATTTGTCTTATTATATAACGCCTCATAAGTGGGCTTGGAAACATGTAAGCTTGTCTCAAGTATGTATATAAACCGCCAATGAGATTACCAAGATGTAAAGGCAGTTTCATCGAAGGGCCCTGCAGCCAACATTTGTCATCAGTAAAGAATACAGTGGAATTATTATTTCGACATAATCTTGGTATGGAGACAAGATTAAATCGAAAATGGGGAACGTAAAGAACGTTAGTAAGCAACAGATGTGGAGTAACTTGAATATCACCAATATGAGTCACATGAACCTTAGTACCATTTGGTATAGTAATAGTATGTCGAGTGTGCGGCATGGGTCGTAAATTGGAGAACAATTGGATCGAGGCACACATATGGTCCGAGGCACCGCTATCAAGAACCCACATATTGCTATTAAAAGAAGAAGATAGGCAAAAGATACCTGCAGCGTGAGCCGAGATTGGAGCATCAGGAGTATCAGTGATAGGTGGGTCAATGTCATCAGTAGGAGTTTTGTCTGTCTTGCTTAAAAGAGCACACAAATGAGTAAACTGATCTTGAGTGAGACCAGTTTGTTCAACACCATCAGTAGGCGAAGCTTCGGTAGCAAATGCAGCAACTCTTTTGGGGTAAGAAGGGCGAAACTTAGGCGGGTACCCATGAATCTTTTAGCAACGATCAACGGTGTGACCGGGCATATGACAGTGATCACAGAAATAACCAGAAGTAGTACGTTTAGCACCCACAGAATTACCGGGACGAGGACCTCGAGAACCACTAGGAAAGTGGCGGGGAGGTGGTCGGTCAGAAGATCGAGGAGCAGTAAAAGCAGTAGCATCAGGAGATGGCACAGTGAGTTTACTCATGGAAATGTGACGTTCTTCCTGTAAAAGCAAGCGATATACCAACGATGCACTGGGCAAATCCTCCATCATCAAAATGTTAGTGCGAACTTGATTAAATGATTCATTTAACTTCATCAAAAAACGTATGACACGCTGACTTTGGTGAGATTTTAAGACTTTCTTGGTGAGACTACACACACACCCATTACAAGTACAAGAGGGAATAGGGTCAAGAACATCAAGTTGATCCCATATGGATTTGATCTTGGTATAGTAATCAGAGATGGCCATATTAGGTTCTTGAACAATGCTAAAAAGTTCAGTGTGAAGAGAATAAACCTGAGCTATGGACGTCTGACCAAAGCGTTCTTCAAGATCACGCCATATCTCTTTGGCCGTGACATAATACATGACGCTCCGGGCAATGGAACGATCCAAAGAAGCGATGAGCCATCCGATATCATATTGTTGCAATGGTCCCAAGCTTTGCTCTCCGGTGTGTCGGAAATGGGTTTCTCCAGTGAACCATCCACAAAACACATTTTATTCTTCGCCGTAAGCCCGATTATCATACTACGTTTCCAATCGGCGTAACCGGTGCCGTCAAAGGGAATGGAAACGAGTTTGGCACTAGCATGGTCGGAAGGATGGAGGTAGTAATGGCTGGAAGAATCTTGAGTGGGATCGGGTGTAGTAGTAGTCGCCATTAAAAGCAAAGAAACAGAAAATCAAGAAAGCAAGAAAAGAGAATAAATGGCGAAAAGAACAGAGAAAACGAACCGAAAAAAATTTTTTGAGAGCTTTAATCCTGCTCTGATACCATGATGAATTCTACATCTCAAATCAAGAAGAAATTACAGTAACTAAAGAAGAAGAAAGAAGAAGAATATTATTGCTCTCAAGATGAATAGTATAGGGATGCTATTTACATATTTATAGGCTAAGAGGCTTGGGCAACAAGCCAAGACTATGACGTGGCAATGAGGCCAAAACAAACTCTAACAATATTTACAAAGAATATTCCAGAGAATGAAGTTTGTTACAGGAGCATGCAAATTGGGTGCTTTTACGTAATACTGGAATTATTATCAGCTAGTGTGTCAATAGTTGTGGTTGGTAGAAAAAGACAAACTTCGACGGCGAAGCAAGACAATAAGATCATCCCTGTCCTGTTCTCACTCAAAGTTGAAGAAAATGCTAAAATTTCGCAAAATCTGTCCCGTGCTATCGTTGTGGAGGATGAGGGTATCATCGACCCTGAGAGTAAAGCTTCGAAGATCCATGGTGCACCTTTACCACATGTAAGTATTTTTTCTCTCTCCCCCACCAAGCTTATCCTTCTTTTTAATCCGAAGTTGCTGTTACGTCGGCATTAGATGAGGCCTTTCCTCTATGGAATTTATTCGATGACGTTCGTAGATGGTCCGATGGTGAATTGTTTTGTGATAGGGTTGTATGGGTCGAAGTCTTTGGTCTACACCCTAAGTGTTGGAGTCTTAAGAACATTAAGTTGATAGGTGAAAAATGGGGCCCGATCCTACACATCGACCGGGAAGATGAAGTTAGCAGCCTCTCTTCTGCGCGTCTGATCATTAGAACAAAAGCACAGAACAAAATAGATTCCCGCATTAAAATTGTCTGGGGGTCGGGATGCTGTGATGTTTGGGTAAAGGAGACCGGTCCATGTGAGCGTAAGGATGTTGTTAAGTTTCAACAGCGGGAAAAATGGCGTGTTTCTGATGAATGTCGACAGAAAAGTATGGAAAATAATGGTGAGATATCTTATGACATCTCAAAGGATGTTCACTCAAAAAAGGGTGATACGCTTCTCAATTTTAATGAATACAAAAACCTTAGTGGCGAATGGAGATGGAACATCTAGCATTTTACATGTAAGTGAGTCTATGGAGTTTCAATCGGGTAATAATATGATTGTGGTGGATAATGCTGCTTCCCTAGAGGCTGACATACTGCAAAGCACGAAGAATTGTTCTAATAATGAAGCAGTGAATATAGAAAGATCGGGGCTACCCGGTGCAGCTGATCAGGTATCAACGAGAACTACAGTTGGGACAACATTTGAGGATCCACTTCTACTTGATATTTTAGAGAATCCGTTGAATTATGATGATATTCCAACATAACATCAACAAATGGGTGAAGCTAGTGTTGGTGTGTCGAGTAGAAAAACTAGAGGTAGACCAAAAAGGGGACATCTGGTCAAGGTGGACTGACAAACAATACCAACCCATCCTTGGCAACCACTAAAGAAGCCGAGGTTACTTGGACAACTGCACAGCTCCTTGGTTTATCATGCAATGAAGAGAGAACCATGATTGAAGGCATAAGAAAATCAAAGAGGCTCTTAGTGCTGGAGGAACGATCCAAGTGACGATTGAATCAAGCGGGTATGGTGTCTATACTTCTTGAATATGAATTTCTTATTTTGGAACATCCGTGGTCTTGGAAAAGGAGAGAAGGTCGCAACCATTAGAAATCTTGTGACAAAAAATGGCATTTCATTCATGGGACTAGTGGAAACAAAACATAGAAGATCAATAAAGGGTAGATTGAAAAGATTATGGGGTTGTGATGATTATGATATGTGTGAAGTCCTTGCAAATAATAACTATAGGGGGGGAATTGTAGTAGTATGGGAGGCTAGCAAATTTTGTGTGGTTAATAAGTACATAAATGAGAGATGGATCATTATCGAAGGAAAAATCATCACCAATAACCTTGATTGTTGCGTGGGAATAATTTATAGCCCTAATGATAGAAGGGGAGTGTGGGAATATTCTGCATTTATTGTGATTTATTTAGTTTCCTTATTAGCCTAGGATTATTAGGAGCTGATTTTATGCTATTGCCCTGTATATTTAGTTACCGTAGATAGCTCTCTTTATGTATATTTATATGGCTGTTTCTGTGATTATTCATTAATACAATTATAAACCTTAAAACCCAAAACGTTATTTTCCGCTTATTTTAATCTTTATGGTATCAGAGCCGACGGTGTTTTTCCGGGACCGGTAACACCTTTTTTTCGGGTATCATCATTTACCTTTTAAACACAAACCTTTTACCTTAAACACAAACCAAAACCAGACCTGCATCTTTAAACATGGCCGAAAATCAGTCAAACCAAACCCAGCAAATTGTAACTATGGAGCAGATGGAACATATGTTCAAATTAATCCAACAAATGAACCAGCAAATACAGCAACCTACCCCTCAAATTGATGCTGTTTCAACAGATCTAAAAGTGGCAGAAAAATTGACTCATCAAAATTACACAACTTGGTGTAAAATGATGCATATTGCTCTTGATTGTAGAGGGCGTCTCAGTCACATCATTGACGACCCTCCCGACATAACAGATCCATCATACAAGGCATGGAAACAAAGAGACTCTATTGTCCTTTCATGGATAATTTCAAATATTGACAAAGATCTCATAAATCATTTTCTGGACTATACTATCTCAAGAGATTTATGGAAGGGGATAGAAACATTATTGAGCAGTGGTAGAGATGAGCTTCAAATTTTCGACCTTAGTTGTCAAGCTAACGGTCTTAAACAAAACAAAGACACACTCGAAAATTATTATGGTAAACTCATTACCATATGGAAGGAGATAGATCGGAGACAACCGAATCCTATGGTGCATGCGGAGGACATTACTATTTTTAATACCTATATACAGAGGGAACGGTTGTTCCAATTCTTGGCCGGTATTAATGAAACTTTTGATAAGGAAAAAAGGGATTTATTAAATTTGGATCCTTTACCGTCTGTGGAGGTCGCTTATGCAACCATACGCCGTGAAATCTCAAGGCGTGAGATTATGATTCACACTTCATCACCGGGAAAAATTCCCTCAAAAATTGGGAGCGGTTTGGCCGTGAAACACCACCGGTCGGATCCTCCTTCATACCGGCGTGAAGTGGAAGACAAGTCACATCTCAAGTGTAGTTACTGTGGAGGAAGCCGTCACAGAAAGGATGGATGCTTTAAATTACACGGCTACCCGGAATGGTGGGAGGAACACCGGCAACGCAAGGCCGCCATCAAGGGTCAGTCAAACCGAACCGGCGGCAAGGCAAACTTGGCTACCGGCGTTCCATACCATGAGGACATGTCAACTCATCAACCAAACTCAAGCTCAAAGATCTTCAACAATGGTGAAAAAGGTGAAACAGGAGAGAGAGAGAAATTCATTTGGCCGGACCAGAAGAAAGAGAAAGAAAAAGGAGTACCCACAACAATTCTCAAGTTGACCCTTTAAATACCCACAAAAATACCCCACAAAAAAACATAATCCCACAAAAATTAAAAACTCCAAAAGAAACCCTTACCCTACCACAAATACCTGCTGCCGGCCCACATTCCACACTAAATACCCCACAAAAATTAAATACTCAAAAAAATACCCCACAAGAAATCCTAATCCCACAAAAACTAAAAACAACACAAAATACCCTTACCTTACCTGCTGCCGGCCCAACTTTCACACAACCCAATTTGGGTTTTAATTCTCTTGGGCTGAATTGCAAATCTATACCTACCCCTAAGTGGATTTTTTATTGCGGGGCTACAGACACCATGACGTTTGACCCTCGTGATCTTTTATCTACTAACCCTCAAACCCGTAGCCATATACAGACAGCCAATTGAGAATGTATTGATGTTGCTCGGTCCGGCCCTGTTGAAATTTCTCCTACTATGAAAATTAACAATTGTCTTTTAATTCCTAGCTTATCTCATAAATTTCTCCTACTCGGGAATTAAATTGCACTGTTCTTATGTCTTCTTCTGATTGTGTTGTACAGGATGCTCAAACGGGGAGGATCATTGGGCGTGGTACTGAACGGGATGGACTGTACTTTGTGGATGAGGCAATTCGAAAGGGTCATACTTTGCTAGCTCATGGGTCTCGTGATCATCAGTTGTGGACTTGGCATAGGCGTCTTGGACATCCGTCATTAGGGTATCTAAAACGTTTATTTCCGTCATTACATAGTCATAATGTACCTTTGGACTGTGAAGCTTGTATTCTTGCGAAGAGTCACAAACATTCTTATTTTCCTAGTAGTAGTCATAGTCATGAACCTTTTGTTTTGATACATTCAGATGTTTGGGGCCCTGCTCCTGAGTTTAATAAACAGCATTTCTCCTATTTTATCTCTTTTATTGATGATTGTACCAGAATGTGTTGGGTGTATTTTTTAAAGCACAAATCTGAGGTGTTTGACGTTTTTGTTAAGTTTTATAATATGATTGTCACCCAATTCCATGCTAAACCTAAAGTCTTCCGATCTGACAATGGGGGGGAATACATAAACCATCACATGGACCAATTCTTTACCACTCATGGACTTATACACCAGACTTCTTGTCCTCATACACCACAACAAAATGGGGTAGCTGAACGAAAAAACCGCACTCTCCTTGAAATTAGCCGAGCCCTTATGTTCGAAGCCCATGTTCCTTCTTATTTTTGGCCTGAAGCCATTGCCACAGCTGCTTACCTCACAAACAGACTCCCTTCCAAAACCCTCAAATTCATAACTCCTCTTGAGACTCTCCGAACCTACACCACCGTTCCATCTACCCATTCTCTACCTCCTCGGGTTTTTGGCTGTATTGTGTATGTTCATCTTCCCAAACCTATCAGACATAAACTTGAACCCCGGGCTGTCAAATGTATCTTTGTAGGTTATGGTACAAATCAAAAGGGATATCGCTGTTACGACCCCATTCAAAACAAACTCTATACTACTATGGACTGTGACTTCTTCGAGTCTTCATATTTTTTCACCCAACTTAGTCCTCAAGGGGAGAGTACATGTGATGACTTGAGCTGGCTTACTTATACCATTTCTGATGATCTAGACCCTAAAAAGCAAGTAGTTACTCCCACAGAAGTTGCTACAGAATCCATAGTACTTCTTCCTGAACAGACTGCTTCCCAAACTCCGCCTGAAGTGTCCAATGAGCTTGAGCTTGATGTGGTGCCTGAACCACAAGAGGTACTTCCTGATTCTGATGCTCCTGTGATTGATGATTTACTTGGTGCTACTAAGAATTCATGCAGGTATGAGCTGCCTCCTAGGAGGACACGTGGTGTTCCTCCAAGGAGATATGACCCTGATTTTGAGTCACAAAGGTCCAGATACCCGATTGTAAGAAATGATAGCTGTAACTTGGCACGAGTAGCAAAGGCTTTCCAAGCTAGTCTCTATTCCAGCTTTATTCCCAGAACCACAGAAGAAGCACTCCAGGATCCTAAATGGCGCAAAGCCATGGAGGATGAGATTTTGGCGCTTAAGAAGAACAATACATGGGATGTGTGTACTTTGCCAGAAGGGAAGAAAACTGTAGGCTGTAAATGGGTGTTCACTGTCAAATATCATGCTGATGGATATATTGAACGGTATAAGGCTCGACTAGTGGCCAAGGGATACACCCAGACATATGGCATTGATTACTCTGAGACTTTTTCGCCTGTTGCGA
The DNA here is from genome assembly GCA_019776075.1 of Amaranthus palmeri. Taxonomy (NCBI): domain Eukaryota; kingdom Viridiplantae; phylum Streptophyta; class Magnoliopsida; order Caryophyllales; family Amaranthaceae; genus Amaranthus; species Amaranthus palmeri. Next base: position 104,610 of record JAAKBH010000659.1, on the reverse strand, counting down.
AAATTGACACTATAAGGGTTCTCTTCTCAATAGCAGCTAATAAAGACTGGCCCCTATATCAGTTTGATGTGAAGAATGCATTTCTTCATGGAGAGATTGAAGAAGTGTATATGCAGGCTCCTCCTGGTTTTTCAGATAATTTTGCTAAGGGAGAAGGATGCAGGCTTAGGAGAGCTTTGTATGGTTTGAAACAGTCTCCCAGAGCATGGTTTGGGAGATTTACAGCAGCAATGAAGAAGTTTAGTTTTAAACAAAGTCGAAACAGATCACACCCTGTTCTTGAAGAAAGTTGAAAATAAGATGACATGTTTGATCATTTATGTAGATGATATGGTTATAACTGGAGATGATGAGGAGGAGATTAAGGATCTTAAAGGGAAACTCTTCAAGGAGTTCGAGATGAAAGATTTGGGAAACTTGAAATATTTTCTGGGTATAGAGGTCTTGCGATCAAGGAAGGGGATCTTCATAAATCAAAAAAGGTACATCTTGGATCTTATTGCTGAGATAGGTATGCTTGATTGTAAACCTGCTGATACACCGATAGTCGTGAATCATAGATTACAGACAGTACCAGATGGGGAACCAGCTGACAGAGAGCACTATTAGAAACTAGTAGGGAAACTCATCTATCTTTCCCATACTAGACCAGACATCGCTTATGCTGTAGGAGTTGTGAGTCGATTCATGCATCTACCACAAGCTCCACACTTGGAAGCTGTTATGAGGATATTGAGGTACTTGAAGGGAACTAGTGAAAGGGGATTATTCTTTGGGAAAAATGGTCATTTGGATCTGGTTGCCTATACTGATACTGATTGGGCTGGAGATCGTGATAGTAGAAAGTCTACATCAGGTTACTTTACCCTCATAGGAGGAAATCTGGTTACTTGGAGGAGTAAGAAGCAGAAAGTTGTTGCATTGTCAAGTGCAGAGGCCGAATTCAGAGGCGCGGCTAAAGGTATTACAAAAGTTCTATGGCTCAGAAAACTTCTTTGGGAATTAAACGTTCCAACAGCAGAGACATGTACCTTGTATTGTGATAATAAATCAGCCATTGATATTTCAGAGAATCCGGTTCAGCACGATAGTTACAAACATGTGGAGATAGACAGGCATTTCATAAAAGAAAAGATAGAGCACAAGATTATTCGTATTCCTCACGTGAAATCTGAAGATTAGCTAGCAGATATTCTTACTAAAGTCGTTTCAGCAGAAGTCTTCGAGACTACATTATCCAAGCTAGGCATTGGGAATCCCATTACCTAACTTGAGGGGGAGTGTGGGAATATTCTGCATATATTGTGATTTATTCTGTTTCCTTATTAGCCTAGGATTATTAGGAGCTGATTTTATGCTATTGCCCTGTATATTTAGTTACCGTAGATAGCTCTCTTTATTTATATTTATATGGCTGTTTCTGTGATTATTCATTAATACAATTATAAACCTTAAAACCCAAAATGTTATTTTCCGCTTATTTTAATCTTCAGGGAGATATGCTCTATATAGTGCACTAAATGATATCTTTGCATCCATTGATAAACCATTACTCTTACTGGGGGACTTCAATGTAATTCTACATCCAAGGGAGAGAGTTGGAAGTTTCAGATGTGTGCTAAGCACAAGAGAGTTTGCAGATTGGATACGATCCTTGGGCCTAATTTACTTACCTTTATATGGTATTAAGTTCACTTGGAGAAGAGGTGAATCCAAAAGCAGACTAGATAGAGCTCTTTGTTGCGATGGGTGGCTACGCTCCTTTCCAGATATGAAGCTTTTAGGTCTTAAAAAGAGCTTGTCGGACCACAACCCTATTGTACTCTACTCAAGAACAAGCGACAACTGGGGCCCTAAGCCGTTAAGATGCTATGATGCATGGTTCTCACATCCTGACTTCAATGAATTCATCAAGGGTGAATGGAGAAACATACCAAATATTTCTTTTGTGCATAAACTCAAGGTCTTTAAAGGACCACTTCGAAATTGGAGTAGAGAAGTATTTGGGAAAATGGATAAAAAAAATCATTGACTTAGGGTCAACTATCCATGACTTGGATTTAGTAAGTGATAGCAGAGAGCTGAATGAAATCGAGAAAGCAAGGATGGTTGCGGCACATAATCACCTCAATATGTGGCTCATTAGAAGGGAAATGATCTGGAGACAAAAGGCGAGAACTTATGGGTTGAGCATGAAGGATCATAATTCCAAGTTCTTCCATGCTTCAACAATGTATAGGAGGAGACGAAATGAAATTAGTCAGTTAAATATTAATGGAAGACCGATCTATGGAGTCCACAACCTCAAAACAGAAATCAAGAATTACTTTGAGGAGAAATTTCAACAAGCTCATGTTCCATCAGTGGATTTTGATATGACCGGGCACCCAATAATCTCGGAGGAGCAAGCACAGTTCTTAAAAACCATTCCCTCTAGAGAAGAAATTGAGAAAGCTGTTTGGGCATGCGGTGTGGACAAGGCACCGGGTTACGATGGCTATAACTTCAAATTCATTAGGGAGATGTGGGATACAATGAAGGAAGACATTTTCGCTTTCGTGGGTGAATTTTTCACGACAAGATCCTCTACTAGAAGCATAAATCTCACTTGGGTCACTCTCATTCCCAAGATTGCCAATCCTTCATCCATCGATGAATACAGACCAATAAGTATGGTAGGAGCTCTCTACAAGATTATCTCAAAGATATTGTCTTGTAGGCTTAAAGAGGTTATTGTATCAGTGGTAGATGAGTCACAAAGCGCCTTCGTCATGTATAGACAAATCCTTGACGGGGTGATGGTTGCAAATGAATCCATAAATTGGTTGAAGAAGAGAAAAATACCGAGAACCTTAATAAAACTGGACTTTCAAAAAGCATATGATTCGGTAAACTGGAATTTTCTGAAATTGGTGATGTTGATGAATTGTGTGACGTCAGCATCGATGTCCATCCTACTAAATGGCTCCCCTCTAAAACCCTTCAAGATGGAGAAGGGCCTAAGGCAAGGCGACCCCCTCTCTCGATATCTATTCATCCTTGTAAGCGAAGTACTGGTGTGGCTCTTGAAAAAAGCAAATGAGTTAAATCTCATTGATGGTGTTCTTGTGGGAAAGGAAAATGTATGTCTTAAACACCTTCAATTTGGTGATGATACATTAATTTTTGTCCCTAAAAATGCCAATTATGTCACGCATTATTTTAGAATCTTGGATGTCTTTGCTATCATGTTTAGATTAACTCTAAATTATGACAAATCTTGCTCTATTACATGGAATAGTAGTGATCATAAATGGGCCAAAGAAATGGCTAGTAATGTTGGGTGCTCTCATGCCAATTGTCCTTTCACTTATCTTGGTTTCCCACTGGGTGATAATATGAATAAAATTTCTGCTTGGAAACGAGTTTTAGACAAAATTTAGAACAGACTAGCAACATGGAAGGCGAAAACCCTTTCAAGGGCGGGCAGACTTACTCTAATTAAGAGTGTTTTGAATAGCCTTCTAGTGTATAGCATGTTTCGAATGCCAAAAGTTGTTGCTCAAAAGATTGTGAAAATCCAACGACGATTCTTCTGGGGGGATTTCAATGGTAACAAAAGGATAACCCCAAATATTAAATGGCCAATAATTGAATTACCAAAAGAAATGGGGGGGTCTTGGGGTCGGTAACATCATGTATAAAAACCTAGTCCTACTATTCAAGTGGTGGTGGCGATTCTCCGAATCCGACAATTCACTATGGAAGAGAATATTAATGTATGTTCATAAGATTAGTGGTAAAAAGGCTTCCTCAACCTCCTTTAGTGAGGTTAAACAGGGAATGTGGGGCCAACTGATGAGTCATGATAGTGATATCCCCAAAGTTAGATCTATTGTGGAAGAGGGATTAGTTCTAAGGCTGGGAAATGGAAGAACTATATCCTTTTGGCATGACAGATGGTGTGAAGAAGGCATTTTGAAGAACATGTTCCTAGGTTGTTTGCTTTATCTACACAACAATCTTACTTTATTAATCAAATGGGAGAATGGAGGAATGGAGTGTGGTATTGGACACTTATATGGCATAGAACACTATTTGATTGGGAGTATGATGAATCTTGCAGGCTTATTACTCTCATTGACGCAAAGAAGCCAAGAATGGAAGCTCGTGATGGCATTAGTTAGAAGGGGTCTGGAGACTCGTCTTTCCCAATTAAACTCATTGTTAATAAATTGTTTGATTCCCATATGCAGGTACTTCCAAAGGGCATTACTTGTTGCATTTGGAAAAGTCTCATACCCCCTAGAGCAAAACTGGTGATGTGGATGGTAGGTTTAGAAAAACTCAAAACTGGAGACGTCCTCTTCGACAAAGGAATCATTGATCAGCATAATGCCCTATGCCCATTCTGTAAAGTAGATATTGAATCAAATTCCCATATTTTGTTTACATGCAGGTTTGCTTGGTGTACTTGTATGCAGATTATAAATGATTGGGGAATATCTGGTGCCTTACATGACAGATTTAACACTTTTGTTTGTTCATGATGGGGCTTGATGAAGCGACGTAGATGAAAAAAGCTTTGGCTCATGATCCTTGGATGCGTGCTATGTTCGTTGTGGTTTCAGAGGAACAAGGCAAAATTTGAATCATGGAACCCTGACTTACATCTCTTCACATACACTTTGAAGATCAAAATGTCAATATGGGCCAAAGAGCTATTGGGAGATACCAGCACCCATGGTGTCAAAACTCGGCCGAGTTAACTCGGAACGGCCGAGTTGACAACCGTCCCGATATCACGCGATTTGTAACGTTCTTTGAAAAAACGGCACATCACCACGGATATCGCCCGTTTTGACCGTTCTAAAACGGAAATTTCAGCTTATCTCGGCCGAGATTCAAGTTTTTCCGGCGAAATTCACTCGGAAATACACACCAAAAAAGTAAAACTCAAAAAAAAAATTAGAAAGAAAAGATACACTTACATCCATTCATTTCAAAGAAAATATTGAAAAAAAAAAAAAAACCGAAACTCCACTATTGAAATGAAGAATGAAGCTTGAAGTTGAAGCTTGAAGGTAAAGGAGAATGTAATGAGTGAAAGGCCTGCTGCTGGAAAACTAATAATTTCTTTTACCTTTTAATTGTTTTAAATAAAGTTAACCTTGGGAATATAAAAGGTCTTTATATTTTACACTTTTTAATTATCAATAGTCTTGTCTGCAGAATTACTATTACTATAGAAGTACTCCTATTATTTTTTAAATCAAAATGGTAATAGTCTTGTCTTTTCATATGTATTATTTATTATTGCCAATTATAGTGTGGCGTGGGTAGGTGGGAATAGTTGTTATGTGAAGTAGTATTGAAATGATTATTATATGTAGTATTTCAAAATAATATAGTGATAGTAATTCTTTATAATTATTATTATATGTAGTATTTCAAAATTAAAAACAAAAAACCATTTTTATACATCAATAAATTAACTTGTATAATTATCACGGACCGTTCCGCGATAACCGAATTTTTTCTGTTCCCGTGATCCGCGATTGCGACCGTGATCGCGACCGCGACCGTATTTTTACACCATGCCAGCACCCTTTTCTACGGGTCTTCTGCAGCTTTGATACTTTTTTGTAATTGTAGTGTAATGTACAAACTGTATGGGACTGTATTAGACTATGTTTTTTTGTCTTTGGTGGTCTGTTGTTGTGTATGTGGTTTTCCTGTTGGTTTGATAGGTGGCCCCACCCCCCTAATTGGATGATGTGTATGGTGTATAAAGTGGTGTGTGAGCTCTACTACTCACCTACTTATGGCGAATGATGTGATAGGGGTGATGGTGTTTTTTTGGATGCATACTCCACCCGTATGCTGTCTGGGTGGCCTGTGTCTTGGTCCTTGATTCCATTGGCTTTTTCCCCTCACGGGATTTTTTATGCCGGCGGTGTCTTGGCTCCCGAGACTCAGTGAGACTTTTGATTATTTTTTTTATAATATTCCTTTATATATATATATATATATATATATATATACATATATATATATATATATATATATATATATATATATATATATATATATATATATATATATATATATATATATATATATATATATATATATATATATATATATATATATATATATATATATATATATATATATATATATATATATATATATATATATATATATATATATATATATATATATATATATATATATATATATATATATATATATATATATATATATATATATATATATATATATATGTAGCTTCTGAAAATAGGAAACCTAAAATGTTGTTGTTTAATGACATAAATATATTATATTATATTATATTGAAAATAATGGCTGGTCAACATCATTATATTTACTGTGAATGCCATAAATATAATTGAAAATATAAATAAATATTATATTGAAAATAATCATTATGCGATTATGCTATGATTGCCATAAATATATTAATTTCTGGTCAAAATCTTTTTAATTACTGCACATTATACTTAATGCTAATTTTTATTTTAGTAAATAAAAATCATGTCGTTTTGGAACCTGATTTTATTTAGTATATTATTTAGTATATTATATATTATATAGTATATTTATTTTAACTACTGGTCAAAATTACTATAATTACAGGTCAAACTCCTGCCATATATTATATTGAAAATAATGGCAATCAACATCACTATATTTACTATTAATGCCATAAGTATTATTTTATGATATAAATAGATATTATTTTGACAATAATCATTATGTGATTATGCTATGATTGCTGTAAATGTTAATTTTTGGTTAAAATCATTATAATTACGGGTCAAAACTCATGCCCTAAATATAAAGAAAACATTCAGTTTGTTGCACTTTTGCCCAAATAATTTCTGCCATAAATATAAACGCTCCTGCCCAAATATTTGATCGTGTTAAGTATTATATTTAATTGCAATAAATATAAGTTAATTTTTTTTATTACTATGCTATATAAAGTATAATATATATATAGCATATTTTTTTATTTAACAACTTATACCATGTTTTTATGTACACATCATTCATGAGACCGGTAAACAATATTAAAACTTGATTGAACGAAAATAGATTGCAAAATTAGCTTTTAAAATATCGAAACAATTAAATTTCAAAGATTGCAAAACTTAATCCTTTTCATTGGTGTCTAAAATGAAAAGAAGTAGAAAATTTTGACTTTATTACAATTATAAAAAGTAAAGCATCTAGTAAAAAAGTAAAGCATCTACCAAAATATTCCAACAGACATTCCAAAGATTTTAACCTCAATGATAAGACTATATCTAATGATAGTTCTTAATTGAGCAAAAGAAAAAATACGATAAGACTTTAATCAATAATTGTTCTAAAATAATGTCTATTTTTCAATTTTTGAGAGCTTTGTAGATGACATCTCTGCATCCTTTGATTCGACCTCTTGATATATCCTTTTGGTTGGTGTCTTGTTTGAGTTTTCATCTTGAATTGAATTTGTGTCTGAAATTTTGAATCCCTCACTCTGTGAAACCTAATATAAGAAATGTGTCAGCAATACATTTTTGTATATAAATCACCTTTAAACAATTTACTTACTTCATTTTTCTCAAGAAACTGATCAATAATGCTAGAATCCCTTTGTTAGCTTTTTGACACCATAAGTTCTACAACATTTCTCTATGTTGAAGTTGTTAGTTACTCCCTCCGTTCCTTTTTGTTTTTCCACATTACTAAAACGGGTAGTTCCATTTGTTCTTCCACTTTCCTAAAATGGAAAGTTTTTTTTACCTTTATACCCCCCAAAACCCCAATTTAACTTAAAAAAAAAAAGGGATTCACGAAGATTCCGTGAATTTACTTCGTTTTTATCCCCTTGTCATTATTACCTGCCTTACCTTATGTCTTCTCCAAGAAAACTAACCGGTATTTTCTCTCTCTAACTTCAAACCCTTCCATGGCATTTCAATCGATTCCCCCCTGTTTATTTAACCTAATTTCTCCATTTTAACTCCATTAAAATGTAGATCTGGTTCTCCTTAACATTTTGAGGTGCGTTTTGTTTGATTTGGTTGAGTTCGAAAATTTTGCCCTCTGTTTTCGTTTGTGTTTATTCATCCACCATTGTTGGTGTTCTTGTTCTGGTTCTCCAATGGCCGACCATGAATCAAACTCTGATTCTACCATACCTTCGTATCTTTATGAAGGTTTATGTCTCAATGGTAAGTGTTGTTCTTGTTCCTATAATGGTAGATCACATTCCTATTCTGGTGAAGTACTACGTTGGACCAAAAAAGATCTTCTTTCATACCAAAAGGCAGTTGAGGATGATGCTATTTCAAGATTTCGTGATATTTTACCTCCTCCTACTCCTGAAGAAGAACTACCATCTCATGTTCTTGAATATTTTAAAGAGTCTCCTTGTTCATCTGAAGAAATACCGAAAACTCCTGTTAAATCTGAAGAAGAAATTGAAAATGCTGTTGTCCCTGATACTCCTGAGGAAATTATTGCATCTAGGGTTGGTAAAAACCCTAAAAAACGCAAGTGATCTGGATTTATGATTGTAAGGTTTAAGTTGTACTCATTTCGTTTTTTTTTTTTTTAATTACTGTTCTGGAATTTTGATTGTGCTGGTTTGGACTGTGGTTGCTGGTTTTTGATGTTTGAATTTGTTATGTGATGTTACTGTTCTGGTTTTCGGACTACTATTCTGGAATTTTGATGTTACTGGAATATTTCGAGGTTTCTGGAATTTTTTGATGAACCCTAATTTTTTTTTTTTGACTTAATTTTCGAAAAAAAAAATGTTAAAACCCCTGTGATGTATGCACATGTTTGTTTGCTTTAAAATTTCTGAAAAAATATGTATGAACAATTTGGTTGAGAAGCTTTTTGTTTATTGAACTCAAATAATTGTAGTTTAGTCATTGTTTTGTGATTAGCTTCATTATATGTTGATTATTGATAAACTGAGAGGTTTAACACCTCAATGATGAATCAGGGGGCAAAATAACTGAATTTCTCATAAAATAATGAAGTAATTACATGAACATGAACTAGGCTACTGTTTTTGATGTTTGATTCACAATTAGTTGCTCCTAAATGTCTTACATTTGATTTTTAATGATGAAAAAGCATAAACTGAGGGGCTGTTTTTAAAGGTTGGCTTGTGTTTCTTCCATTGCTAAATCATATGCTTCCAATGCTTGTTGACTATTTTGAGCAGCCTCTTCATTCTCGGTTTGTTGATTGATTGGAGTTGTGTTTGGGTTTAAAAATCGAACACACTCCCTAACTAATTGGCTTGGTACTCGGACTTGTAGTCGTAGTCTTCCATTGTCTTCTTGGACCTTCTTCCCAAGATGAGGTTGAATGTAATCGTTTGACCCCTTAACCTTGAGGATTTCATTCATGTGATGTTGTAATGAAATCCAAACATTTGTTAATGTTTTTGGGTGTAACTCATCGTATGCATCTTCCACGGCCTTAATTAACTCATTCATGTTCTTAGGCATTTTCTTGTGCATTAGTGATTGTATGCTCCTAAAAAACCCTAAGTCTAGAATGTTACAATCGGGACTATTCGGTGGTTGTTGCGTTAAAATGAAAGTTAAACCCCCCCGCCTATTATTTTGTTGCCAAATCGGGTCATCATTAGTGATGTGTACCCTTGCATTGTCTTGTTGAATAAAAATAGTTGTGGCACCATCTCTTGGCCACTTCCTAAGTATTGCGGGAATTAATTGTTCGATTAACATGGCCCTATAAACCTCTTGAGTCACCGACTCGGTTGGTTTAATTTCTATAGACCCCCTTGGACGATTGATTGAGCTTCTTTGTGCCGCTACTCTATTTATGAAAGGGAATATACCAATTTTCCCATCGAAAACGCATTGGCCATGTTGATTCCATTTTGGCCTCGCAACCGCCCCTAAAAACATCGCTTTTGGTATGAATTTGGATGATTTTCCCGCTCTATATGGTATTTTCTCCTTGTTTGATAAATAAACCCTTTGTGTTTTTTTGGTTAAGTAAAACCACTTTTCATCTATATGTATAAAGTCATACATGGCTTTATACATCGGATGATGATTTACGGTGTCTTCTTGAATTAGACTTAAAATCCATTCGACCCTTCTAGCCTTGTTTGCATCGGTCAATGAAGGGTGGAGTGGATTTGAGTGTGCCTTGATTTCCCCCCTTTGAATGAGTCGCCAAACGGTTGTTGGTGCCAAATCGAGACATGTTGCAACGTCTCTTATGCAAGTTCGTTCACCCATTGGCTTTGATTCAAGTGCATTGGGTTGAACTTCAACTCTTTTTCTTCCACAATTACGAAACTTGGAATCGACAACATATGGTTTGTTTTCTTCTTTGCTTTCGATTGCTCGCTTCCATAAGTTTCGTATTGTTCTTGGTGTGTAACCGTATTTGTTGGCAATTTTGACAAATGTACCATGAGGAAGGTTGTCATCCACTTTGATTGACAACATTTCTTGTAGTATGAGGTGCCTCAATTCATTCGTAAGCCTTGGCTTACGTTGAGGCAGTTGTGGCACTGCTGGATCGTTTTCTATTGGTTCCTCCTCCGACTCTGAGCTGGATTGTGGATCGTATTGGTTTGAACCGAAATACCAAGCCCCCTGTATTTCTTCCTCGTTTTCTGAAGCCATTGGCTAATGATGATGTGTGTTACTGTTACTGTTTGCTGATTTTTTTTGGGTATGGCCCTACTGTTCTGATGTTTCTGGTAAGAATGTGAAATAAGCTGATTTTTGCTACTATGGGGCTACTGTATTGATCACTTGAGGCTACTGTTTGGTTACTGTTTTGATCAGAAAATGGATACTGTTCTGATCTTTTGGTTACTGTTTGGCTACTATTCGTGTGTACTGTTACTGTTTGCTGATTTTTTTGGCCCTCTGTTGCTACTGTTCGTGTGTTTGAGCTGTGAAGAAGAATGATCTGCTGCTGTTCCTCCTTTAATAGGGTGATTAGGAATTTGTATAGTCATATTATGTCCATTAATCTTGTAATCATTGAAATAGTTGATCCATGTAATGTAAAATTGGCCAATGCAAAGCCATATTTTTTGGTTTTGGATGGCTGTTTTGGTAGAAATCAGAAATTGTACTTGTAAAAATTCCCTCCTTTTTTTTTAGAACCAAAAATGGAAACTTTCCCAATTTGGAAAGTTGTTAAGTTTCCCTCCAATGTATTTCTCTCTCTTAATAAAATCAGATTTTTTTTTCATTATTTTATTATATCTTCAATTATTTTCTCTCTCATAATTCCAATAACATCATTACTTCCCACTACTTTTTAATTAAAATAATACCCACTCACCCCCAAGATTCTCTTTTCCTTAATATGTGTGATTTTCCCAAATAGGAAAATCATTTAGGAACGGAGGGAGTACTTTGTAGTGGAATAAGTAGCGTCGATCGAATAGCGTCTTTAGCTCGATCGGAAAAGAAGTTGGAAATTTTGACTGTATTACAATTATTAAAAATAACAAATAAGAATAATAATATTGGCAAAAAAACGATTTATGTGATAAAGAATAATTCAAAATAAAAATCCAGACCTTTAATTGACTCGTCTCACATCGTTAGCAGTTAATTCGATTTCAGCCTTTGCTTGTGCATCCCATAAAATAAGAATTGCATCATCCCCACGATCATCCACAACCTTATAGTGTATCTTACACCTAATTTTCTAAACACAAGACAACGTTAAGTGGAGTTGAACTTTATAATTAGATTCAAATGATAGTATTATAATACCTTGGCAAAGCTAAGGCGACATCTTCTTGACATTTGAAACATCGCAACACACTAAGATCCTTAGATACTTGGCTAAAACTTTTAGAGCACGATTTGTACCACCAATCATTTGCAGGATCTAATGCCCTTATGGTGCCAGCAACTTCATATTCACCTTCCACTGTAACGTTTGGTAAGTCTCGAAAATTTAAAAATTGACATTCTAGAATTTGTCTCAGTAGAAACCCTTGAGCTTGTCGACTCAATAAGCTCTGTAGGCCTTGATGAATCTTCGTCTAATCTAAAATAAATTGTTAAATGAGTCAATTCATTTGTTATTTAATAGAAAAAATTAGCTGAAATAGAACAAATAATTATCGTTTCTTAAAATCAACAGCTTCCTGTACGTCAGTAGGACTTAAATACATCAAACTGTTTCCCAAGCAGTTTGCAATGTAGTTACATCCTGCAATGTTATTGATATGTCATTAATAATTATTTTTCGTATCATTTGAATTTAAAAAACATGTGTCAAGATGTTGTCATAAGCAGTTTGCAATGTAGTTACATCCTGCAATGTTATTGATATGTCATTAATAATTATTTTTCGTATAATTTGAATTTAAAAAACATGTGTCAAGATGTTGTCATTACTTACCATTCCAATTCTTCATTTTTGCATACTGCAAAATCATAATTACTCTTTCATTTGCTATATCTCTGTGTTTGATGTGTTCATAAGCCCTTTCAGCAAATTGATCCCACAATCTAACTTCTATTTTCTGTTTTTTTAAATACAATAAAAACTACATCAATTGCTAAAAGCGTTGAATATATATAATTTTGCAAGAGTCAGTTACTCGCCTTTCATCTTTTAACTCTATATTAAGAGTCTTTTTGAATAAATTTTCATTGTAATCGCGATATTCCACAACTTCACCAATCACATCTGAAAATAAGTTGTATGTAAGTAATTATGTTGATAAAGGAAACAATATTCTAGTAGTTTTAAGAAAATAATTATTCAACTTATTACCTAAAAGAAAATTGATGTTTGGAACATTGTCAATAATGTTAGAGAATGAAACAAAGTTGAAAATAGATTTGCAAATTTGCAAGTCTGGAATTTCTTCTATAATTGATGTTTTATAAAAGAACATCTTCCATTCATGCTTGGTTGATCTATTCTCACCAACGGCTGGATTAACACCAAATTTTGCAAAAAAGTATGATTTTCCTAACACACAGGAATTAGAATGATAGGGCATTGTAAATCTTCCCATTGATGCCATTATTGTTGTTCCCTTTTCGTCCACAAGTATTAAGTGGATCGATGTGATAATGTCCTTCTCTTTATACTCCTACGTATGTATAACCTTTGCATTGATTTTCCACGTTCCCCTATCACTTTGAATTTCATTAACGTAATTTAAACTCATTGTTTTGATTGAAAATATCACAGAATTTTGAGCAAATAGAGAATGAAATGGAGCAGCTAATCTAGTTGATTGCAATCTACATTTATAATGTTTATGCCACTATACTTAAAGCTGATTTTAATTTTGTAAATAAAAATCTAGCCGTTTAAATACCCAATTGGGAATATTTCTGGTTATTTCCATAATTATTGGTCAAACTCCTGCCATATATTATATAGTATATGGTTATTTCCATAATTACTGGTCGAACTCCTGCCATATATTATATAGTATATTTAATATTTAATTACTTGTCAAAATTACTATAATTACAGGTCAAACTCTTGGCATATATTATATTGAAAAATTATGGCTGGTTAAAATGATTATATTTACTGGTAATGCCATAAATATAATTGAAAATATAAATATATATTATATTAAAAATAATCAATATGCGATTATGCTATGATTGCCATAAATATATTAATTTATAGTCAAAATCATTTTAGTTACTGCCCATTATACTTAAAGCTGATTTTATTTTTTGTAAATAAAAATCATATCGTTTTATAACCTGATTTTATTTAGTATATTATTTAGTATATTATATTATAGTTAAAGCTGATTTTTATGTTTGTAAATAAAAATTATATCGTTTAGAACCTGATTTTTTTAGTATATTATTTAGTAAATTATATAGTATATAGTATATTGAAAATAATGGCTGGTTAAAATCACTATATTTACTGTTAATGCCATATATATTGTTAATGCCATAAATATAATAGAACCTGATTTTATTTAGTATATTATTTAGTATATTATATTATACATAAAGCTGATTTTTATTTTTGTAAATAAAACTCATATCGTTTAGAGCCTGATTTTATTTAGTATATTATTTAGTATATTAAATTTTATTTTTGTAAATAAAAATCATATCGTTTAGAACCTGATTTTATTTAGTATATTATTTAGTATATTATATAGTATATAATATATTAAAAATAATGGCTGGTTAAAATCACTATATTTACTGTTAATGCCATAAATATAATTGAAAATATAAATATACATATTATATTGAAAATAATCATTATGCGATTATGTTATGATTGTCTGAATATATTAATTTATGGTCATACTCATTATTATTGGTCAAAACTCATTCCATAAATATAAATCAATCAATTAGTAGGTTGCACTTCTGCTCAAATAATTACTGCCATTACTGCCATAAATATAAACACTCCTACCCAATAGAATAATTATAGGTGTCAAGCTTTCCTTCACTCAAATTTCTTCACTATACAGTAAAATTAATGTATTGTATGATTGACTAGTAAGCATGAGCATACATAAAATACTACCTCCACTCCATTGAAAATGTCCCATTTATATTTTCACACTATCCAATGTCTTACTCAATGCTTAACATCTCTTATTGTACATAACGAAACATTATAAAAAGTAGAAATTAGTAATATTTGCATTAACATGAATCAAACAAGGTCTCACTTAACTATTTTTTATTTTGTAGATTTAGAATTAACAGTAATAAGTGAATAGTGTTAAAAAATAAGTGAGATATTTTCAGTGGAATGCAAGGAGTATCTTGGTGTATACAATTATTAATGGTTGATTGGCACAAAAATTGATTCATGTTTTAGAAGTTTTTTTTGATGTTTGCTTTTGGGGAATTGTGTATTAGAAGACATTAGGTTGTGTTTGGAAATAAGTATTTTATCTTATATTGTAAATTTTTATTATGAAAAAATGAAGAGTTTGAGAATGATAAGGTTTGAGAGACGACAATCTAAAATTGTCAATTGTATCTACTTCTAAAGTAATTATGGAATTGGCTTAAATTGACATTTGAATTTTATGATTTGCCAAACATAAATTGTTAAGAAAGATAGTCTCTTCGACACACTACTCTTAGACCGGTCACAAGTAAATTAAATTAATTTGCAAAAGAAAAGAAATTTGACAAAATGATAAAAAGAAAACACACTCATCTAATGATGTCATTTAATTTATCTTTTAAAGGTTTTAGTTTCCTTTCACCAATCTCATCAAATTTATGCAATTTTCTTCCACAATTATTTCTTTATTTCTTCAGTTATTTGTTTAATTTACTCCTCGACTTAAATGTGCTTGTAATGTTTATTTTGTAAATTTTTGAATATTTTTAGTGTTTTATTACAGTAGTTAATAAACTCTTTTTCCAAAGTAATGCAATTTTAAGAAAATATTTTCCACTTTACATCAATGGGAAAAATAATTCCCATCTACCGTCCACGTCGGATGCACTTTATTTTTATTGAATCTCCTTACCTAAACCGCTATGTAAAACAGCATTTTACTTCTGAACATAAAACGCCATTTCATCTAGCCATACATGCTGTTTTTTTGTATATTTATTTTATTTTATTTTATTTTATTTTGAGTTAATTATGAAATCACTATCTTAGCTGGCGGTTTTAGCTGCTGAATTTATTTGTTTTTTTAATTTTGTGTTTAGCTTCATTAGGATGCAAAGATGTCAAATGCTTCACAAAGGTGAATATTGGTGGTTGTTGGAGTTCTATTTATTTTTGAGGTGCAAAGAAGTACCAAGTCAGAAGCTCGGAAGGAAGAAGCACGTTCAAAAGGAAAATAAAAACAAAATACTACTTGTAAAAGACTAGTTTGGTATAGTATTTCCGAATTTTGAGTTTTGCCCAGTTTCTAGTCTCGAACAATTAGTCTGGAACATTGAAAATTTCATGTTTTTATACCTGATTATATAACACTAATACCCAGTTCAAATTCTTATTCTTAACTGGTGCGTGATGGTTACATCTATTCATATTTCATTGATTTAAGTTATGTTCACTACCCTTATAGCTCAAGTAAACAACTACCCACTTGAAGAAATTAAAGCAAATTCAATGAATGCTTCCTACCACGTCTATGAATGAATTGCAGAAACAAATGAAGGAGGAAGGGAAATAAGTAGTTTTTAGAACCAAGTAAAACTGCCATATTAGATGGTGGTTCAATTAAATTGCAATTTTTTTAAGTATTGCTTTAAATAAAACGCCAAGTGAGATAGCGTTTTATATTAGATGTTAGACCAAAACCGCTGTTTTTAGTGGTTTAGCCAAAAAAAGGCAAACAAATTTCTCTCAGCCAGTCCTACGTGGATGATAGATAGGGAATTATTTTTCCCTTTAACGTAAAGTGGGAATTATTTCCCTAAATTATTTAAAAGTTGTAAAAGCTTTTGTATGGGTTAAAGTACATATTTATTTGTGTTAATGTACGTGTTTGTGGTATATGAAATAGGAGTTTATGGTAAATGAAGTAGGTGTTTATGATATGTGAAGTAGGTGTTTATGATACAGGAAGTAGTGTTTATGGTATGTATGATAGGTGTTTTGAATATGTGAAATTGGTGTTTACTACATATGAAGTAAGTGGGCTATATAAAGTAAAGGTTTTTAGTATACCAAAAAAGGTGTTTATAATATATGAAGTAGAAGTTTTTATTAGTAAATTTTTTATATTTTGTTATCTGAAGTAAGTATTTAGGATATGTGAAGTACTAGTTGTTAATATGTGAAGTAGGGAATTTTTGTAACTGAAGTATATGTTTTATGGTATTAACGTAAGAGTATTATGTTTCTTCATTTCGCAAGACAATAAGTAGGCATTTTAACTACTTATAATAGGTGTTAATTATATTAAAATAGGAGTTTTTAGTTCCTTCATATTGCAAAAAAATAATTAGGCATTTTAATTACCATAAGTAGAAGCTTTATAGTATTATTGTAAGAGTTTTTCAGTTTCTTCATTTTACATGATAATAAGTAGATATTTTAACTATTTATAGTAGGTGTTTTATAGCACCAAACTATGAGTTTTTAATTTCTATATTTTGCAAGATAATAAGTAGACATTTAAACTGCTCATAGGCATTTTATAGTATTAATGTAAGAGTTACCGCGTGGATTTTTTAAAGGTTTTGGTTACCACGTGGAAAACCTAAAACCTCAGGATTACCACGTGAAATTTCCCAAAATTCACATTCCACTACATTTTGTTATTTTCCATAAGCAATGATGGAAATACCATGTCAGTGACCTACTTCTTACTTTTTACTATGTCAGTGGCCTAAGGGTAGTCATGCTTGCACGTTATACTATGTCAGTGACGTACTTCTTACTTTTTTTTAATCCTTTTACTTTATAGATGGAAATACTTTATCTTTTCTTCATAGATAGAAGTACTTTATCATTTTTTCGAAAGTATTACTTTATAGTACGAAGTATTTTATCTTTTTTTTTTCTATATTTTCATCTCCATTTCTCAATGATATTTATCTGACTTTAAAATCAAATTCAAATTTATCCGACTTTAAAATTAGTTTTGAGTAATATAAAAATCATTATAGATAAATCGACCCAATGAACCAAATCCTTTATAATATTTTCCTATTATTCTTCATCATGTCGAATACTATAAAATCATTATTGTTCTTAATTGAGAAAAATATTGAAATAGGTAGCAATTATCATACCAATTTGAGTCCATGTTTTTTTTTATTATGAACACTACACTACAAAATCAATTAAAATAATTAAACAACTAAATCTCTGTAATATTTCTATTTTATATATAAAAAAAGAATTAACTTATGATTTGTATTTAAAAAATTCTGTAGCCAATTTCATTTTTTTTCAAACTCCAATTTGATTGTTTTAAATATTTATCTGACTTGAATTCGATTTAACCCATTTTTAAAATTAATTTTAAAAATACTATAAACTTCAATGTGAATATAAGTGTCGATTTTAAACAGACTCGAATCACCTAACACTAGTGGAAAAAAACATATTGGCTGCTACTAATTGGCTGCGGGTTTTTAATAAACATAGCTAATAGTCTACTCATTGGCTGCGATTCTGTCCATGTCCGCAGCCAATAGCCCAATTTTCAAAAAAAGGTTTTCATTGGCTGTTGTGTTGTATTTGTCCGCAGCCAATAAGTTGTTTTTATTCCCAAAAATACTCTAAATTATTACGTTCCATTTCACTGTTTCATTCGCGCTTTCATTTCTTCGATTGTATACCTAGCTAATGTTCTTCATCTTCACCAAAGAAGTTCATTGCTTCTCATTCGCTTTCGATTTCGACCCACAAAATTAGGCTACAAAATCTAAACCCTACTGTTCTTCGATTTCGATTTCATCGTTCTTCGACTGTATACCTAGCTAATGTTCGAGCCTCTCTTCATCTTCATCTGCATAGAACTTCATTTGCTCTTCATTTGCTTTTCTTTTTGCTTTCGATTGCAAAATTAGGCTATAAAATTAAACTCCTATCTTCATCTTCTTCATAGAAGTTCTTGTTCTTCAGCTTTCAACCCACTTTCAAGGTATAATTTTGATTTTGTTTCATTGTGTTTTAGGTCTTAGTTTTTTTATACTAACATTGATTTTGTTTTACATTGTAAAGGTTACAAAACCAATTGAAGTTACTCATATCTAAACCCACAAAATTTCAAGGTATTATTTTGATTTTAAGTATTCAAGTTCATTGTGTTTTAGGGCTATAATTATTGATGTATTTTGTTAAAAATGTTGTTTGTTAATGTATATATGTTTGAATTATTAGAATTAGATTCAATATATGTATTTTTATGGTTGAATGATTTATTTTTAGGCTTAATATTGATGTATGAAGTATAAAATTAGAATATGAATTGAAGTATTAAGAATGAAGTATGAAGTAAACAATGGTAATTATTTTAAATGATTTTATTTTAGAATACAATGTAGTGCTTATATAGAATTAAAATATAAAGTATATAGTAAATTAGGGTTAAATATGTTTAGTATAAATAAGTATATATTTTAAAGGTTAAATATGTTAGGTAAAAATAAGTATATAGTGTTTATATCTTTAGGGAGCACATACTTCGACATGGGTTTAGGCCTCAATATCATGTTTGGGTTTGGCATGGTGAAGAAGGAGTTTACAAGGAAAAGAGTGTTGTTGAGGATGTCAATAATGTGGCCGATGTCAATGAGGATGTAGTGGATCTTGTTGATGGGTATGAGACGGATGAAGAGAATGTTGATGAGGATGTGGATCCTGTTGATAAGATGATGGAGGGAGTCGAGGATGAGTTAGGAAAACTTCCTTGTGTATTTGACTTGTTAACAGAGGCTTCTCAAAAGCTTTTGTATCTTGGATGTACAAAGTTCACCAAACTTACAACAGTTTTGACGATTTTCAACATTAAGTCAAAGTTCAATTGGAGTGACACTAGTTTCACAATGTTATTAGAAGCATTAGGTGAGATGCTTCCTGAGGGAGATAAACTTCCAAAGTCGACATACTATGCCAAAAAGCTAATGTGTCCTTTCGGGTTAGAGTACCAGTAGATTCATGCGTGTCAGAATGATTGTGTATTGTATCTGAATGAAAACGAGAACTTAGAAGAGTGTCCTAGGTGTGGGTTATCGTGTTACAAGTGTAAAGGGGCTCGAGATGCTAAAGGGCCCCCAGCTAAGGTATTGTGGTATCTTCCAAAAATACCAAGATTCAAGCGCTTGTTTTCTATAAAGAAAGATGTGTTAAATTTGAGGTGGCATGCAAATAGGGTGAAGAAAGATCACTTGCTCACACATCCATCCCATTCTCCGGAGTGGAAGAGTATTGATAGGTTTCATAAGACTTTTGAGGATGAAGTTCGTAATTTAACGCTCGGACTGTGCACGGATTGAATGAACCCATTTGGCAATCTTAGTTCTCAACATAGTACTTCGCCGGTACTTTTAGTGATCTATAATTTGCCACCTTGGTTGCGTATCAAGCGTAAGTACATTGTGCTTTCCCTTCTTATTTTGTGCACAGATTCTCTCAAGGGTCGACCTTAGATTTTGATTTTGACATGTCAAACCAATCTAAAATTACGGAGGAGAAATTAAGGAGGTCTGTTCTTCAAGAGAAGAAGTTAAAAACGCTGTGTGGTCTTGTGGGTTTGATAAGGCACTCGAGTTTGATGGTTTTAATTTCAAATTTATCAGGGAAATGTGGGATGTTATTGGTGAAGAGATTTATGATTTTATACTACAGTTCTTTAGCAGAGGGGGGTCGCTCCGAGATATTAACATAACTTGGGTGGCGCTTATACCTAAAATTATTTCCCCTTAATCCATTGAAGATTTCAGACCCATTAGTATGGTTGGTGCCCTTTATAAGATCATCTCGAAGCTCCTATCCTTCCACCTCAAATAAGTGATAGCCCCCCTTATTGATGAATCACAAAGTGCCTTTTTACATGATAGACAAATCCTTGATGGGGTGATGGTGGCTAATGAATCCCTAAGATGGTTAAAGAAGAAAAAGATCCCCGGTGCTCTCATAAAACTTGATTTCCAAAAGGCTTATGACTCAGTTAATTGGTCCTTCCTGAAAATGATTATGGTGAAGATAGGGATGGCAATTCAGTCCGAATCCGACCCTAGTCCGACTCGATCCGAGGAATATAATTCGATTCGAGTCCGAAGAAAAAGTTATCCGACTCCGACTTCACGATCCGAGTTCAAGTTAGAGACGAACTGGAGTTGGACCTTAAAAAAATCCGACTCGATCCGAGGAATATAATTCAAGCTCTCTCTTATACTAATTGTAATTTTCGATTTTGAAAAACTACTTGGTATACAACAAATTAGATCAAGAGAAATAAAATACGCCAAATCAAAATGCGAGATAATTTTGTTAAATTGTAATAGTAGGACTATTCTCTTGTTAAACTTGAATTCAAAGTACATATTTTTTGTTAAATTGTATTTGAAAAATATATTTTGTTAATTTTGTATGCTTTAAAATCATTAGTACAAACTCACAACGATACTGTTTCACAATAATCCGACTCCGTTGGAGGTCCGAGAGTCCGAGTTGGGGCAAACTTGGAGTA
Organism: Amaranthus palmeri; assembly: GCA_019776075.1. Taxonomy (NCBI): domain Eukaryota; kingdom Viridiplantae; phylum Streptophyta; class Magnoliopsida; order Caryophyllales; family Amaranthaceae; genus Amaranthus; species Amaranthus palmeri. The sequence continues at coordinate 83,447 of JAAKBH010000659.1, read as the reverse complement.
TGCATAATTCGACTCCGAGTGGAGGTGGACTGAAAAAAATTCCGACTATCATCCGGAGCAAAGTCGGAGTATGTATATTCCGAGCCGAGTCCGACCCATTACCATCCCAAGGTGAAGATGAGCATTGGTAGGAAATGGATTAATTGGATTATAAACTGTGTAAGCTCCGCTATTCTCCTCAACGGTTCACCCCTAAAGCCTTTCAAGATGGAAAAGGGTCTAAGGCAGGGTGACCCATTATCGCCCTACCTCTTTATCATTGTTAGTGAAGCTCTGGTGTGTCTCCTAGAAAAAGTTGAGGAGCAGGTTTTGATCAAGCCGGTGCACATTGGGCGAGATAAGAATTTCATGGAACATCTGGATGCAAATGTTGGAATGGTGGGGTATAAAAGGTGTGCTACACTATGACTGTGTGTCTTTTGTGGTTCAATGGAACAATCTACCTGTTGCTCGAAAAGATAAAAAAATTGTGGTGCTTATACCTATGCTGCTTTATCTTGTCATTGTGGTTTGAAAGAAATAGGGTAAAGTTTCAATACAGAACTCCGGATCAGGGTTCTTTTATTCATTCTCTTAAATATAGAATAGGTGTATGGGCAAAGGAGCTATTGGGTTACATCTCTTATTCCCCACATGATATCATTTACAATCTTGAGTCTGTGTTGTAATGTCAAATTTCTGTATTTCTTTGTTTATCTGGTGAAGTTTTTGTAGAGGATATGGAGTTATTGTTGTGGTATAGGTGGGTGTGTAAGGTGTAGTTATTTGGATATGGCTACCGTTGGTGTGTAAGGTGATAACATAGCTCTCTATTTTTGGCATAGTCCACCCCTATGCTGTCTTGGGTGGCCTGTCTCTTGGTCCTCTTTTCCAATGGCTTTTTCCCCTCGCGGGGTTTTTTATGCCGGCGGTTCTGGGGCTCCCAAGTTTCAGTGTGGTGTTTTTGGTGTTTATTTATATATTTTCCGAATTTTCAAAAAAAACAAAGAATTATAATATCAAAGAAAAAAATATTATTTTAACGCATGCAATTCACGTAGAGATGAAGTTGCGATGTTTACAAGATGTAGACAATATTGAAATATTTAACCATTCTTCATTCATCATTTCGGAAATGTCTTTGGATGTAACCCATACATCTTTGTTTTCCTGATCGATAATAAAGTAAGGGTGCCTTTATTGGAACAAGAATTGTGTCTGGATTTTTTTTCAATCATGATCATTTTCAACAAAGTAAGTTTTGATGTATCCATATCAAGATCCCCAACATCCAAAATTGCTAATTGATTATCCAATCCTACACTCGACTCCTGCGTTCTATAGGGATCACAACAACCGACTTGTTCTTTGCTTTGCGATAAACTTTTCAATGCATCGCCCTTTTTACAAATTTGTGAAAATACATAAGATAAATAAAAATAATTGTTCCATTGCTAATATAAAATAATAAACATAACAATTGTCAAAATTAACCATTTCATCAAACACAACCATAGATATAGGCCACTGTACAAAATAGCCTTTTGATTTTCCAGCTCTGTTTCACCATCAGGTGACGGGTTTGGCAAAGTTACCAACTTATGGTCCTTATAAGGATTGTCAATACTCACCTTGTAATGATCGGGCAACAACTTAGATGAATGCACAACTTTGTCATCACAAGGGTGTACCGTTCCATCAGCCATGGTTATCAGAATCTCGATCCTGATCAACGATTCTACGATCCTACGATCCAAAATACGGCTACCAATCCGGATCGTAGGTAGGATCTTAATGTCGGTAGAATCGTACGATCCTACAAAGATCCAGGATTTAAGTGGTAGGATCATAACACGATTCTACGATCCTACGATCTTACGATCCGATCCTATAAGGGGAGTTTCAATCGTAAAAAAACTTGATATAATCTAGATTTTACTTAAGTATATATATGTATATATCTAAATAATTATATTAATATGACTAAAATTGAAGTTTTTCTTGATTCGCATCTTAAAAATGATTAATAAAGGTTTCCTTTTACAAAACTTATTAATTGAAGTCAAAAAAGTATAAATTTAAACCTTAAAACTAAAAAAAATAACAAATACAATTGAAAATCAGTTATCTAAAGCATATTAATGCATATTTGTAGGATCACACGATCCTACAATCCGATTCTACCGATTTCGATCCTACCCCCTCAACGATCCTACGTAGAATCCCGATCCTAAGAACCTTGCCATCAGCAACTACGAAAAGGTTTCCATCATCATCCTCCACGACTAGACGACATATTTTAGGTTCCTACAAAAAAAAAGAAAGTGTTAAATTTACATTATGTCATTTAAAGAAAAATTAAAGGTTTAATAAATCCACATTAATGATCATGCTATGTAAGATTTGTTGTTGTTGAGCTGAAGCGGACTTTATTTCCAACATTGGAGGGATGTTGAGGGAGGACAAAGAGGCTATGTAAGATTTAACTTCTTCGGCTACTTTTTGTTGCAAAGTTGTCTCAAATCTCGACTCCATTCGCTTCATAATTGCTTTAAGCTCTTGAATTTCCTCGTCTCTATTTGATATCATACCCTTTCAAGGCAGCTTGCCAAATACCTTGCGATGGCCAACACCAACACTGAATCGACTAATTCCTTTGACATAACCATAGTTGTCTGGTTTTCCAAGAGCTTTTGACAAAGCATCCTTACGGGGCTCTAAACTAATAGCTACTCAATCCTCTATCTCCTTTGCCTCCTTCTCCAAGTGTTCCATCTGTAAATTAAAGAGACATGCATGAGAGTGCTTTATAAGTCTAGGTTCAACTATGTTGGCTTTAAGTAATTAAAATTCAACTTACAACTTTGCTCACTACTCGAGCGGTGTCGACCTTATTTGGATCAACTTCCCATTTTCCATGTTTTGTTCGCTTTTGATGTGCTAAACACCACTCGCGCGCACGTTGTTGAAATCTATCACTGACCATACTACTAGTACTCTCAGTGGTTGTGCTTTCAGTAGGAGGTGGAAGTCTGTTCTCCTTTACCCACTTCGATCTTGCTCTTGAGTAGCTCATTTGGGCTAGTGTATGGCGGTGCATGTTGCCTTTTGAAGATTTTTGACCAATTTCACTTTTTTTTTCTATGACAAAATGCCAACAAAAGGTTACAAACATAGTACAAATGAGTATATCTCATATATGTGGACTGATAAATACAATACGTATTTACCTGAAATTCTTCTGAAGTGACGTAAGTCTTAAATGTCTCCCATTGCTCCTTAGTGAAGTAACAACCATACACTTCCCAAGGCTTCTTATCGGCGGTTGCATTACCTTCTTCATCAACAACTTTTTTCTTTTTGATGAATCTTGACACCAACCAAGATTTGTGACGCCTAAATCGAGCTTTTAGCTCAATCATGAAATTATTCTTCCTTTTTCCTTCTAGGTCCTCTATGTGGAACATTTTCTTTGCAATAAAGTTATTGTGAATACTCATTAAGACAGTCAATGCAATAAAAAGGAACAAGACAACAATTTAATAACAATATAACATAAGAGTTTAAAATGTTATTAACCAGATACCTTTGTCTCAGCCCAAAAAATATCCAACTTCACTGGATCTACCTTTGTCTACCCTTCCTCTTTTTGGATTGTGAATGTTCTCTTGGTTTCTAACATTACTATCTAAAGTCTCATCATTCCTCGGATCCATTGTAGATTCTAATTCCTGTCAAACAAATAAAAAATTTCATGTAAATAGGGTTTGCGCGATTAATGAACATGAATTACGTGAATTACATACATAATCAACATCATTATCACTTTACCTTTTTCTTTTAAATCCCCTAATCAACTTCGTCATCATCATCACTTTAAGGCTCATAATCAATATCTTTGTCCTTTTCTAATATAACCTTTTTTCGCTTTTCTTTTCCTTTTGATCCCATCAACGAGTTGGCAATTTCATGCAAATCCAATGATTTCATTCGTGCCTTATTATGAGCAATTATAGTGGCTCCTTGAGCATCATATTCCGCTGCTTTTTTTGATACTTAAAAAAAAACCTACATGAACAATCGAAGCACCATTAAAGAAGCAACTACTAATGCAAAAAACACATTAACAATGTTTATTACAACTATTTAATAAAATGCAACAAAATAAAAAAGTCTCATGCATCGATATTACTTAGTCTTTCAAACACGCAACGTAAACTCCTTCCTTGCGATCATACACAACATCTTCAACAACATCTTCTCCATTTAGTAAAGGTTGAACACCGATTGACAAAGGAGGGTGTTATCAAACTGGTCATAGTCTTCCTCATCAACCACATCTTCTACAACAACAATTTTTCTCTTCCCTTGTACCACTATAAACCACTGAGGGCCGACATTATCTTTGACATAGAAAATTTGTTTAGCTTGCGATGCCAAAAAAAAGGTTCTATAGTATCTCTAAAGCAACATGAATCTACTATAGTCATCCCATCATCGTTTACTTTCCTTCCACGTCGATTGTCCACCCATTTACACCTGAAAATTGGTATTTTAAAATCAAGATAATCAAGCTCCCATATCTCTTTAATAACCCCGTAGTATATCTGCGTTGCATAAACTGGTATGGTATCCCTTACACTTGAATATTCCGTAGAAGAAGCAACAACCATAACACTGCTGTTTTGGTGCACACCCTTTTCATCCTAACGCTTGGTGTAGAAGCAATATCCATTGATGTCATAGCCCTCAAAACTAGTAACAAACGGTCATGGACCCCTTGACAAACATTCAAAAAGCATTAAAGAAAGAAAAACTTACATAAACTTAAATGCTTGAATGAAAGAGAAGTGAAATTACAAAGCTTGAATGTAGAAGAAAGCAATAAAATCTATTTTAGGCCAAATGAATGTAAAGGAAAAAAAAATTAAATGATGAACAACTTGGAGTAAGTTCTCTCAAGATTGAACATAAGTGTTTCTTTCAGAAAAGAGTCTTTATATAGGCTGTACAAAGTGGGGGAAATAACCCTAAAAGATCCTACGTGGAATAGGCTTGCGAGAAAAATACCGCTGAATTCTTAGGCCATTCGACCAAATCCATAGGGCTATTCATCCAATGGGTACTCATTCGCCCGAATTAGATCCATTCGGGGTTTCCAGTGAGTTGCAATTTGACTCAGAACATTTCTTGAACCATTCGCCCGAATGGCAAAAGGCATTCGCCCGAATGTTCATGGATTCGTCCAAATGGGCTGAGATTCGGCATTTCGAGAGTGTGTTTGCTTTTGCTTTGAAGTCCAGCAGGTACATTCGACCGAATCCCACCTAGATTCGACCGAATCTAGGCCTTCTTGGCTCTCTGCATATTCAATTGAGCTTCAAATGGCTTCCGACTTTCGCGATAACTTCGGAAATGACTTTGAGCCTATGGAAATGCCTCAAAATACGAGCCTCTTCTTTGATTATGATGTCTAAGCCTATGGAAATGACTTTTGGAGTTTTTTTTTCTTTTTTTCATTTAATTCCTTCATCCCCATCATCTTTCTCTCTCCTCCTCCTTCTTTTTCATCTTCTTCATCCTCATCATCACTAATAAACTTCAAACCCTCCATTAATCTTCAAAGTCACCATTAATCTTCAAAGACCCAATTTCTCCCCAATCAATAGATCCATTAACTTTTCCTACTTTCTTCTTCTCTTTTCCTCAAAAATGGAGACTACGAGCTTCATTCCATCTTCATCAATTCTAATGCTGCTATTTCTCTCCTCCATTTTCGCTATTGATGCCTAGGTGCACCATTACCAAACACAGAAATTCCTCACCAAAGGAAAGTCCTTTGTATTGGTGCACCGTTTCTCTCTTTCATTTTTTGACCTTACTTTTCTTTTTGGTTAAACTTATCTTCGTATTTATGTTGAACTTATCAGCTTTGTGGTATATTTAGTTGAATTTTAAATTGATGTTGTATTTACCAGAGAAAAGAGTGAGATCTAGATTGGTAAATGTTTAGATCAAATCTTAAATTTTGTTGGATTTTGGAATTAGAAATTTTTTGCTGATTTAATTTGTTAGTATGTTTTTGTATTGTGTTTGAAATGCACTTGATGTTCTACAACAATGGAGGATCGAATCCTTCAGCAAGTGGGCAGGATTTAAAACACATTTAATTCCTTTTAGTTTCTGCTCTTTCAGTTTTAATTTCTTGATACTTCTATTAGGATATTAAATTTTCTACTTGTTTCCTATTTAATTTCAATCAGAGGATTAAAAAATAAAGTCAAAGGTAAAAAGGGGCAGTCAACGGTTAAAATTGTACGGATCCGGTCACCTAACCTGAATACTGGTCAAAAACGAAACATTGTGGCTGTAATTCGAAAAAAAAATTTATTAAGGTTGTAATTTAATGAAGTAATTTGGTGAATATAGCATAGGTATTGATAATTTGGTGAAAGATGACAGCAAAATAAAAAGAATCTTGATTGGTTTTCTAAGAAAACTTACCAAACTACCTGAATTTAATCAATTTTAGGCGGTCTGTAAAGAAAACTTCATATCTCCTTAACTACAACACAAAATCCAATGATTATAAAACCAAACGTTTTCCAACTCAATTAAAAATACCGTGTAAAAACAGTTTTGAAAAAAATCACAATACTGATAACCGGTTTTTAGCGCGTCGTAAACACTAAGAACCTAAGCTATGCAAACACATTTATAAACACCCTAAATACAAATATAGCGAGTATAGAGGTAAGTTGGGGATCGAACCACAAGGACAAGAGATGCTAGACTAAAGAGTTGGTGTGTGAAAGGTTGATGGTGTGTAGGTTGAAGGGTGTGTAAACTAAAGTAATGACAAAAACAAGTAAGGAAAGAAAGCGGGCCTAGGTTAGGTCCACCCTAGGTAGGTCTATTGGAAATAGAGATAGGCTAGGTCGAAGGAGATCGAACAAAGGTCAATCGAGACACTCTAGATTAAATGGGGAAGTTGATGACTTATAGTCAAAGCGAACGACCCATAATCGCCCTATGTCTCACAAGGGAGTGGCAGGACAAGATATGTATCGAATATCAATCAATCAAACCAATATCAACCTCAATCATCTTCCTAAACATTAAACACAAGACCAAAACCCTAAGGTTTCTCTAACCCAAAACCCTAAAATCTACTCTAGCATATTTAAAGCAAAAACAAGAAGAGAGGAAGACATTAAAACTACTCTAGAAAGCATTAAAGCAGAGTAAGGTATGAAAACATTAAAGAGAAAGCATAGAGAAAGAAAAGACATGAAAGCATTAAATCTACACTACAAAGCAATAAATGAAAACATAAAGAAAGCATTAAATGAAAGCAATGAAAGATAGAAAAGCAATAAATGAAAGTAACTTACAATAATGAAGAAGAACAAAAGTAAAGGAAAGCTAGAAAACTACACTAGGGCATAAATGAAGAAGAAAAGCATAAAAAGTGATGAACAAGAGTGGGAGGGTTACTCCCTCTCAAGTCATAGGGATTACATTCAGAAAAATGGGTATTTATAGCCCAAAGGGAAAGGGGGAAATAACCCTAAAAAGATCCACGTGGAAAAGCTTCAAAAGAAAAACGCTGCGCTGATTTCTCAGCCCATTCGACCGAATAGCAATGCTCATTCGCCCGAATCTTCAGCCATTCGCCCGAATGAGCTGGATTCGGGGTTTCCAGTAGATTTCAGCACCAAACAATCAGCCTTGTGACCCATTCGCCCGAATGTACATTGCTTCGCCCGAATTGGCTAAAATTCGGGTAAAAGAGAGACTTGGAGCATGATCTTTGAGTGCAAGGCATGGATTCGCCCGAATTGGGCTGCATTTGGCCGAATACTATGCTGTTTGGCCCATTAGCTTCATTTTCAACTTCAACCACTCATCGAATGGATCCCGGACTTTGCGAGGACTTCGGATATGACTTGAAATGCTCGGGAATGCCTCGAAACGCGCGTCTCATCTTCGATTCAAGTTCCGAAATCTCGTACGCAACGAAAACACGTCAAAAACTCCCAAAAACACCTAAAAACACTTTAACGCACCATAGAGACAAGATCAAGGTAAATGTGCTCTAAATCGAGCACATCAACACCCCCAAGCTTAACCTTTGCTAGTCCCTAGCAAAGAGACTAGGTAGGAACAACATGAAAGCACAAGGGCACCCCAAGACAACTAACTACAAAAACTAAACTAAACTAAACTATGAAAGCGATAAAACCTAATACTCACTGTCGTAGGAATCACGGTCGCACTTAGCACGTACGACAAGCCCTTTAAATCTCAAGGTCTCCCAAAGAGGACGAGTAAGGTCTCGTGAGGGTTTTTCAGAATGAGACCCACAAATCCAATGCAAAGCAAATGCAAGGATGAAAACTATATGAAACTAAAAACTACAATGCAAAATCTAATATGATGCGATGCAAGGTGAGCGGAAATCAAAGCAACGCGAGCTGTGCACAAGCAAGACTCTTCCCTAGCCATAGGCGTGCAAGTACAATGGTCTCAAAGAGCGCAATACCAAAGAGAATGACCAATTCCACAAACTCGAGATCACTAGGGTGAGCTACAACATGGGCTATGCCACCCACTACCTAGAGAGGTCACAAGTCTACGCTCCCCGGGTAATTTCTCAAAAGATGTGAGAAATATGCAATTACGCTCATGTGTTTGATTTTGGTTCGTGTTTCGCTCAAAATCATCCGACTAAAGATGAGTCGGGAATCAAACACCTAATAGGGGAGAATCATGGGGATTGTGTCATATCTAACTCCAGCACAGAACAAACTAAACGGACCAAGTCGAACAGGTTAGCGTAAAGGGTTGTAACGTTGGCTTAGGGTTAAGGTGGGATACATTTGGGAATGTGGAGCTAAATAGAGGATAGCAAGTGACCCTAAACAAATAACCCACAAACATCTCATGACAAACCAATGAAAACTATATCCAACAACCATAAATAACCCAATAACATGTACGCGCAATGATCTCCATCATCAAACACTATCAAAACATGTAAAATCTCATAAACACAAGTGTTTCCAAGCTCATCTCCCAATAATATGACGACCTTCTCATTCACATGAACATATGAATGTGTATAAAGTCTCAATGAAAAATAAGAGAAAGGTCTCCTCAAAACATAGAGTGTGTATGGATAATATCAATGAAAGCATGGGAGGAAATAGGAGAGAAGTAGTATGAGTTGGAAATGAAATGAATAGAGTCATATGAAACCAACAACCAACAACATAACCAATAACCCACTAATCACTGTAGCACATAACAAACCCCACTATCACTAAGCTATCCTCTAGGTAAGAAGAGGGAACATTTGGCTCATGTGGAGGCTAAATAATGTGGCTACAAAAGAAAGGAAAGGCAAAAACTTGGCTTATCCTAAAGTCAATTACGTTCAAGGTAGGCTATTTGGCTATGTAGTTCAATTCTAGCGAACGTGTTATCATCCCTGGTCTCAAGAAAAGCCGACTATACTGGAGAAGAACCGACACAATACTTAGATCCCCTAACTAGCACTCACAATGAATGGAACTCGCAAGGAGTCCAAGAAGGCTCAATCCTTACGGCTAGTCGAAATGCGCCTCTAAAGGTAGACAACCAAGCCACCAACCAAGCAAACCCCAATTCCCCCAAGCTATGTGGAAAATAGGTCAAATTCTAGGTCCCAAAACATGCACAGGGCTAAGGAAATATGAGTTTGCATAAGGTCAGACCACAGAAGTACACACCAGAAGCAAGCATGCCAGTTTCACAACTCAACAACTTTATTGAAAACTAAACATGAATATGCAATATCTACATTATGTATGAATGCAAGATGAATATGTGAAATATATACAAAAATAATATATGCAATGAACTAAACTATAGCTATATGAAACTAAATGCACAAACAAATGGGTGCAGCGACAATGGAGATGACCATCCCACCCCCAAGCTAAAGCTTTGCTAGCCTCTAGCAAAGGAGGAGAGGAGAGAAAATGAAACATTAAAAACCATGGTCAACAAAATTGTCGCAGCACCCAACGCACACAAAAGCTAGCCAAAAATAGAGAGAGAAAAAGGTCATACCTAGGCTAGGAGGGCATTCAATCCTAGCATTACTATCACCACCATGAAGTGGTCCAATAACTCTCTGCTCCTCAAAAGAAGTGGAGGCATGAAACGCAAAGCTAGAGCAATCGCCTCCCCTAAGCTAGGGTGAAGCTACATTCTTCATGTATGGCTCACACGCACTTTTGAGCCTTCTTTCTCATACTCACCCTTTCGGGACCGTTTGCATTGACCCTCAAAAAATCGTCGAATAAAACACAAGCAAAACTTGTGGAGGGTCAAGTCTAAGGGTCGTTTGGGTCTGCAAATACTAACAAACAACACTACAAACCAAACGTGAGCAATGACTAGCAAAAATGCAATGTAATGAATGCAAAACAAAAGTGAAACAAAAACAATATCTACAGTTGGGTTGCCTCCCAACAAGCGCTTCTTTTAGGTCTTTAGTTAGACCCGACTCACTACAGGGTAGCGAGTCAAACTCCGGAGGAGATTATCATATTCACTTCCCACAACAGCTGAGGTTGGGGAGTGAAAGAGGAAGAGAAGAAAGGGGGAAGAAGAAACACAACAAAAATGGACTTTCCATAACATGATGAAAAGTCGGGGGAAGGATGAACGGAGGGAGGGGGAGGGAAGCAAGAGGCATAGCAACACAAGCATCAAAGCAAGCATGAACATGAACGACCGGGAGCTTCTCATGACAAAGAGGTGTAAGGTGTGAGACTCAACAGAAGGCACAGTAAGGGTATGCATTTGAGACTCATCAATGAGGGGCAAGTCTACCTCTAGGTCATCGATTCCACTAACTAGATGATCATGCACATATGCGAGGGGTGCGTCATATTGAGGTGCGCAAGGAACCTCATCATGAACCTCATCGGTGAGTGGTGCATCGACACAAGGACATTGATCATCTAGAGGAGAAGGGGAGCTAATGATAGGTTGAGGGGAGTCTAGGTCACGGTAGTGGGACTCTAGTCTAGCCTCAAATACCTTTCTATAAATATTAACGCTCCATATTCTCTCCAACTCGGTCCCCACATTAACCAAAGGGTCACTAGAAGGGAATGTCGGTGGAATCTCAAGGGGAGGGAAACAAGGGTACTCTTTCCTATAGAAATGTATGGCCATCTCTTTAAAGAAGTTCAAACAAATCATAGGGGTTTGGTCAAGAAACGTGTTATCGTGATACTCATCTACGAGATCCCTAGTCTCACTATTCAAACCTCCGTAAAGATGATGACAAACTTGCCACATTTTAACATTATACATGCGGAGGAAGAACATCTCATATCTAAGGAAGAAACTCCGAAAAGATTCATGCTCGAGTTGATAAATGTTGCAATCCATGAAGAAACACAAAAATAACAAAAACAAAAAATATGCACAAAACACTAAAATCTAAACAAACGCCTTGTCCCCAGCAAAATCACAATACTGATAACCGGTTTTTAGCGCGTCGTAAACACTAAGAACCTAAGCTATGCAAACACATTTATAAACACCCTAAATACAAATATAGCGAGTATAGAGGTAAGTTGGGGATCGAACCACAAGGACAAGGGGTGCTAGACTAAAGAGTTGGTGTGTGAAAGGTTGATGGTGTGTAGGTTGAAGGGTTTGTAAACTAAAGTAATGACAAAAACAAGTAAGGAAAGAAAGCGGGCTTAGGTTAGGTCAACCCTAGGTAGGTCTATTGGAAATAGAGATAGGCTAGGTCGAAGGAGATCGAACAAAGGTCAATCGAGACACTCTAGATTAAATGGGAAGTTGATGACTTATAGTCAAAGCGAATGACCTATAATCGCCCTATGTCTCACAAGGGAATGGGAGGACAAGATATGTATCGAATATCAATCAATCAAACCAATATCAACCTCAATCATCTTCCTAAACATTAAACACAAGACCAAAACCCTAAGGTTTCTCTAACTCAAAACCCTAAAATCTACTCTAGCATATTTAAAGCAAAAACAAGAAGAGAGTAAGACATTAAAACTACTCTAGAAAGCATTAAAGAAGAGGAAGGTATGAAAACATTAAAGAGAAAGCATAGAGAAAGAAAAGACATGAAAGCATTAAATCTACACTACAAAGCAATAAATGAAAACATAAAGAAAGCATTAAATGAAAGCAATGAAAGATAGAAAAGCAATAAATGAAAGTAACTTACAATAATGAAGAAGAACAAAAGTAAAGGAAAGCTAGAAATCTACACTAGGGCATAAATGAAGAAGAAAAGCATAAAAAGTGATGAACAAGAGTGGGAGGGTTACTCCCTCTCAAGTCTTAGGGATTACATTCAGAAAAATGGGTATTTATAGCCCAAAGGGAAAGGGGGAAATAACCCTAAAAAGATCCACGTGGAAAAGCTTCGAAAGAAAAACGCTGCACTGATTTCTTAGCCCTTTCGACCGAATGGCAATGCTCATTCGCCCGAATGAGCTGGATTCGGGGTTTCCAGTAGATTTCAGCACCAAACAATCAGCCTTGTGACCCATTCGCCCGAATCTCCTATTACATTCGCCCGAATGTACATTGCTTCGCCCGAATTGGCTAAAATTCGGGTAAAACAGAGACTTGGAGCATGATCTTTGAGTGCAAGGCATGGATTCGCCCGAATTGGGCTGCATTTGGCCGAATACTATGTTGTTTGGCCCATTAGCTTCATTTTCAACTTCAACCACTCATCGAATGGATCCCGGACTTTGCGAGGACTTCGGATATGACTTGAAATGCTCGGGAATGCCTCGAAACGCGCGTCTCATCTTCGATTCAAGTGCCGAAATGCACCAAATATTGGTGCAGGGCTTTTAGGGCTCCATGACCCACTACATGAACTACCTGGGAGAAACCCTTAAATGAGAAACAAGTACATCAATAAGGCAAAGAAATCCAAAGACAAAGCAATCAAGGCCAAAAAGGAGGAACAGGACAGTCGGACTGCACCTAGCAAGCAACTGACCTTGCTGTATCTGCACAGATCAACCCAGAGGGATCCAGGACCAATGAAGGCTGGAAATGACAGCTTGGGACTACAAAGATTAAGCCAAAGCCCAGAAACAAAGGGTTGCATTGCAAAGAAAGCCCAGGAACCAGTAGTGAAGGTCACCCAGTCAGCAGGAGGGACAGGACAAATCAGAACAGGTTTGATGCCTATGCTGACCAGCAGACCAAGACTGACTTGGTGGGAACAGATGACTGGGACTAATGAGCCACCAAGGGCAAAAGTGGAATCTTGGCACTATAAACCCTTCATCAAGCCACTCACACAACCAGCTCAGATCATGCAAGGCCATCAAAAGCATGAGGGAAGGTCGCCTGTCTGACAGGAAACCTTGTAATATGGAACAACCTATTTTAGTCTATTTTTGTTCTTTTAATAAAGCACGTGCTCCTATTAGCCGTTATAATTAGTTAGGATCATTATCCTTTTCTTTAGAATGCATGTAATCCATCATAGCCTATATATATAGATGGATTTAGCCTTGTAAAAACAGAATTCAGATTTCAAAGTTTAATAAATTTCAACATTGGTTTTTTGGTTAATTCCTTTGTTTCATGAATGTGTATGAACATTCATAGATCTTGAGTAGTCCAAGATCTCCTCTCCTAACTCCACTAAGAGTAGTCCTTAGTGTTTTAAGGGGAACATCTGGTTTAGAGTTCAAAGACTCAAGCCATTGCAATCAAGATTCAACCACACATTAGGCATTTGCATTGTTGTTTAGGATCCTGGCTTGCATTTTTGGGTGTGTTGCTGTTCAAGAACAGAAGGGCCAAGGGTTGGCTACCTTCCTAGTGCTGCGTTGAAGACTTTAACACCCAAACTCGCATCACGAAATCTCTTACGCAACGAAAACACCTCAAAATCTCCTGAAAACACCTAAAAACACTTTAAAGCACCATGGAGACAAGATCAAGGTAAATCATGCGTAAAATGTGTAAAAGCCAAGATAGAACGCGAAATATCGACAAATAAATGGGGAGATAAATGTGCTCTAAATCGAGCACATCAAATACGATCCCAAAAAAGCTACTGTTTTTGACCCCAAATGTAGTCAGTTTCTGATAGCTTCTGTTTCTTCTTGTTTTTACGACTTTTGGTTGTTGTTTCTCATCAAAACCAATTGAATTATGCAGCCCACAAGGACTTTTAAACTCTGATACCAATTTCACCACGTATGGACCCAAAGATGAAGCCAAACTTGTGTGTTTGCGGAAATACAAAGGCCCTTCAATGAACTACTAAAAACAACAAGGATATGATTATATTTCTCTGATCTTGGATGTGATCTTGTTAGCTTTACTCACCTAAACAAGATCATATCCTCCTAATCAAATCTTGGTTCACTCCCTTGATTTGCTTAGGTTCTTATCTTCCCCAATTTGCTTCACTCACATCTTGGTTGGACAAGAAAAAGTGCTTCACTCACACTTTCATTTCAAAGAAGAATTCTCTCTAAAATATGGGTATTATCAATCATCAAAATCTGAATCTACAATAAGTAGATGCCTCCTTATATAGGAAAACATTAAGGACTAAGCACATGCCTAGTACATGGCTTGTAAAATACAATACAGACATGTGACTAATTAAAACTCACATGCTTATGTTTACACATCTAATAACAAAATACTACAACTATGCACTCTAAATTCAGCTTTTACGTTTGTATTCGAGACTACACACATATTTTGCTTCTTGCACACATTCTAATCCTTTTTGCTTGTTGATTCAAACTGTTGCACATACTGATTTGTGTAAAGTTGTTGCTGATTTGGTTTTAAGAGACCAAATGGTCATGTCGTTGTTGTGCTATTGCTTTGTACAACACACAATATGCTACACGTATATTCTTTCATTTATTTAAATGCTACAAAAATCTGAACCAACATGGTTTAGTTGCAGACTAAGGAAAGCTCTCTATGGTTTAAAATAGTCACCTCATGCATGGTCTGGCAAGTTTACTCTTGCAATGAAGAAGTTTGGCTACCATTAGAGTAACTCCGACCACACGATGTTCCTCAAAAAAAGGGGCAACTTAATGACTTGTCTTATCATCTATGTAGATGACATGATTATCACGGGGAATAATGAGACTGAAATTCAACGTTGAAATGAAGATTTTTTGGTGAATTTGAAATGAAAGACCTCGGAAATCTGAATTTCTTAGGAATCGAACTTTTGAGATCAAGGAAAGGAATTTTTATATGCCAGAAGAAATATGTGATAGATCTCCTAGCTAAAGCTGGTATGTTAGACTACAAACCAGCAGAAACACCTATAGTAGTGAATTATGGCCTCCACACAATTGAAGAAGGAAAGGTTACGAATCGAGAACAGTATTAGAAATTGGTTAGGAAGCTTATCTATATCACATACTCATCCTGACATTGCATATGCGGTAGGAATTGTAAGCAGATTCATGCATCAACCGTAAATTCAACACATGGAAGCAATAATAAGGATCTTTAGGTACCTTAAGCGTACACTAGGAAAGGGAATTGTCTTTACAGGAAATGGTCATCTAGATTTACAGCATACACTGATGCAGACTGGGCAGGATATAGGGTGAAAGAAAGTCAACATCGAGATACTTCACTCTTGTAGGGGGAAATCTTGTCACATGGAAGAGCAAAAAGTAGAAAGTTGTGGCCAGTGGCGGACCCAGGACTCTAATCTAGTGAGAGCACATTTGATAAAATAATACTCCCTCCTATTCTCCCTATTAGTCCCATTTCTAAATAGATTTAAGTCACTCTATTAGTCTCATTTCTATTTATAGTATGTATTTTTAACCGTATTACCCTTACTCGCACTACCTTATTACAGTAAATCTAATGAAAAACCACTAACAATTTACTTACTATCTTTTTCTCTCCTTTTAAAGTGGTCCCATTTGACCCACCTAAAATTGGTAAAAAGTTAAATGAGACTATTGGAAGAAGAGGAGTGAGTAATTTAATATCAAAATCATAAATACAAAAAAAATAATGTTTTTGATTTAATCCTATAAAATATTATTTTATATTTTAATTTACTAAAAATATCGTGGACTAGATGAACCATCAACTCTTCTACTTATTAAACAATTATGTATTACTAATTACTAATAATTAATTAATATATCTATCAAAAATAATCCGCTTTTTAAAATTTTAATTTAAATAAAAATTTACAAGTATTATCAACTAAAAATTGATAGATTGAAATTTATGAAGAATAACAATCAATTAATCAAGAATAATATGGAGTACAATTTATTCAAATAAATTGATTCTAATTGTGACAGAATACAGGGCAGACAGGTCTGATTCATCGATTTTTACTCATATTTTTGTTAATTAACACTAAATTAGTGAGGTCACTTGCAGACACGGGCCTAAGTACGAATCCAAGCAGTGCATAAAAGCTTATAATGTTTTTAATTTTTTTAAAAAATGTTAGTGAGGTCACTTACGGGCGCGAGCCCCCTATTAGGTCCGCCCCTGGTTGTGGCCTTGTCTAGTGCTGAAACTGAATACAGAGGAATAGCAAAGGGAATAACTAAAGTACTATGGATACGAATGTTACTCATAGAACTTGGTTTCCCCCAAGACAAAAGTTGTCAACTAAACTGTGACAACCAAGCAGATTAGTACCTCAGAGAATCCAATTCAACACGATAGAACTAAGCATGTAGAGGTTGATCGGCATTTCATTAAAGAAAAACTTGAGGCCAAGATCATTCACATTCCATTTGTTCGCTCCTAAGAACAACTTGCAGAATCCTAACTAAAGCTGTAGGAGCAGAACAGTTCCACGAGACATTGAGCAAGTTGGTCGTTTAGAATCCCACGACCCAACTTGAGGTGGAGTGAAGGAAAGAATAATCACAAGACGAATCTCAGGAATCACAATATTATTTATTTATATAGTTTCCTTAATTATATCGATTAGGAGACTAATCAGGATTATCACATCTTGTAAATACGATAGTTATTGTCCCATATTGATGTAAATTTTATTAATGAAATCAATGAAACACATAATTAAACCCTAAAATAGAGAGTTATTCAACTCTTCAGCTTATGCAGATGAGGTGAACTCATTTGTCCTCTTTGATTTGTATCAAAGACAAAGATGATAAATTTTAAGAAAGTGGTAATAAATGAAGAGAGAGAATAATATGTGTGGATAAAATTAAAAGAGATTAATTAAAATATATGGATGAGATTAAAAGAAAATGATGGGTCATTGTCTAAAATTGAAAATGATGCAAATTAAGTGGAATAGACCAAAATGGAAAATGTTGCAAATTCAATGGGGGAGAGAGTATAGATTTAGAGTTCATGTCCAACTGTATTGTCAGTCGTGGTAAATTGTGTGGATAAAATTAAAAGAGATTAATTATAATATATGGATGAGATTAAAAGAAAGTGATGAGTCATTGTCCAAAATTGAAAATGATGCAAATTAAGTGGAACATACCAAAATGAAAAATGTTGCAAATTCAATGGGGGAGAGAGTATAGATTTAGAGTTCATGTCCAACTGTATTGTCAGTCGTGGTAGCCTCATTCTCAAGATTGGTTCAAAGTTAACTTTGATGCCCACATCGGTGTTGATATGCTTCATGGCCTTAAGGTTGCCATTTGCAATGATGAAGGTAAATTATCAGTGTGAGGGTTCTTCATTGTAGGGCAAATTGGAATGTGGAAATGTCGGAAGCAGATGCTATGTCTTTTGTGGTGGAGGTGGCAGTTAGATTAAGGTTCACTGAAGTGTTTTTAAAGGAGATGCAATAGGTATCATTAACGCTATCACTTTCAAAGCTTATGGGATTGCTCAAAATTTTCTCTTTTTTTGATAATGTGTCGAGGTTAAAGGCTTATTTCAATAGCTTTATCTTTATAATCATATTAGTTGTAGTGGTACTTGTGTTGCTCTCTTAGTGGCTAGAGTGGATACCGGTGGTGCCTCGGTAACACTTTATATGGGTCCTTTTCCTTAAGGTTTTCAAGCCTTGGCGATTTTTGTTATAAATTGAGGTGCTTTAGATGGTTTTTTTTAAAAAAATCTTTTACACAAACTTATCCAATTAACTTGTCAAACAAGCCTGATAATTTTGAGCTCGTCAATCAAGACAACCACCACCAACTATTTGTGAAACACATGTATGATCAAGTGAAATAAATTAAAGTGGTAAAAGTTTAAAGCCAAACTGAAATATACATATTGTGGCAAAAGGTGTGAATAATATTTTATATGGTGTATATATTTTTGTTAACGAAAAAGTTCATATTATTTACATAATTGTCATACGAATATGTATACCTTTAAAGCATATACGTACATCTTTTGTAAAATATCAAAATATTTACAAAATTACCACCAAAATATATACGCTTTCATGTATACGTATTTTGAGACTTTAATAGGTTTTCATAATTATCCAAAATCAAGTCTATACAATAGTTTTTAGTAACTCATACTTTCTCCGTTCTAAATTAGTTGCTACATTAAAAAAAAACACTATTCATTCAACATTCAACATTTTAATTTGTGATTGGTTTTTAATTCCTAATTAAGAATATATTCAAATGAAATATTATTTAATTCATCTCGTTATAAAAATTATTAATATAAAACTTTTACAATTTTTTATTATACATGAAAAAAATTAAAAATTAAATTAGTACATCAAATTGCCCATAAAAAAACAGATATTCCATGTAAATTGGAAACGAAGAGGCACTTGTTTAAACAATCGACCGGGCATTCATTGTAAATTACAGTCAACACTTTTTTGTTCACCATGAAATTCCAACTCAGTATCCTCCTCATCTCCACAACAACTATCCTCCTCTCCGACATTCATTCCACCGCAACAAACACCGCATACCCTTCTTCTTATGGTGAAGAATCGTGCGGGCTTTCTGGCGACGTCAACCTCATCCCACTGCGCAGGGACACTTACGGCAATGGCCGTATTATCGACATTACTCACCGCATTAACCCCGATATGCCTGCGTTCACATCTCCACATGGTGTTGGTCAGTTCATTTGGCTTTTGAAAAGCATGAAAAATGGCTCTATTGCTAACAATTCCGAGATGAAACTCCCTTCTCATACCGGAACACATGTTGATGCTCCTAGCCATTTCTATGACGAGTATTTAGATGCTGGTTTTGATATTGATTCTCTTGATCTAGATGTTCTGAATGGTAAAATTTTAATTTTTAGGTTTCATCTACTTGTTTGATTTTGATAATTAGTTGGTGGGCTGTCACGTTTTCTGCGTTGGATTTTTAGTTCAATGAGGTTATGGGGATGGTTTTTGAAGAATTAAAATTGGAGAAATTTTGGTTCTACACAATTATTATGAGATTATTTTGATATTGTTACTGAATGCTTTTTGATCGTTGAATATTAGTTGGTGGTATCCATGTTAATGGATGTTAGGTTCATGAATCATGGTTATCAACTTTAAAGTTGAAAAACATGGTAGGATGATTTGTACTTTTTCAGTTGATAATTTTTGGGAACTTTTTAGTTCTTTTTGGTATTTGGGGTTATTTGATATCTGAGTATGCTGTTTATTGATGAATACTGCACTGCTTTTTGTTGATTATAGGGAACTTTTTAGTTCTTTTTAAGTAAGTTTGGGTTATTTGACTTCTGAGGGTTTTTGTTAATGAGTATATGCTGTTTATTGATAAAATATTGAACTGCTCTTTGTTGATTATAGGTCCTGCACTGTTGGTTGATGTACCCAGGGATAGTAACATAACTGGTACTCTTCTTTTATTTTCTGTTTGTTAATGAGTATATGCTATTGCTTGCTGTACTTGTATTAGTGTCTGGCTCTATTATTTTTGTTCAAGGTTAAGAAAAAAGAATCACTTCTGCGGTACATTTGTTTTTAAGTTTGCATTTTGAAATTAGTGTCTCATAATTAGTGAGTAGAAAGGTTCCTAGGATGCTTTTCCATCTGAAGAGGGATTGATGATTGTCTCATCCGAAGGATGCTAAACAACGCGTATGCTATGCTATTTTGTATTCAAGTGTTTGTCCTTGCACTTGCCCATGGAAGGGCTTGGTGGAAGTTTGGGACAAACATTTGGAGACAAAGGTATCTTAGAGTAGAAGGTATTTGGCTCCATTGTTAAATAGCTAGGTTACATTGCTTATGGTAAGTGCATGTTGCTTGAACTAGTACCCTTCTTTTATAGCTAAAATGCTGAATACATTGACAGACTTTTATTATTTTACTTATTCTATTAATAAGGAGAATGACTACCCTGCATCCTCTCACATTATCATTCACATGTTTCTTCCTTACATTATAAATGGGCATGTATGGGAGTGCTAGGAAGTGTTGGCAATTTTTGAACAAGGGATTGTATTCCGAGGGGGTTGGTGGATACCCCACTTATCAAGGAAAATGGAAAATTGACTGAGAATATTGTTAACATCTCATTTTTTTTACAGAAAACGTGATGAAATCATTACACATTCCAAAAGGAGTACGCCGTGTGCTTTTCAGAACTTTAAATACAGACAGGTAAAGCTGATAATTGTGATCAGGCCTAATGGCATATGTGATCAACCATTAACTACATCAACATTATCTTATCATGCATTTTAACTCATGTAGCGTTATCTCTCATTGAAAAAGCTCGAGTCACTTTAGTTGAATTGAATTTTACATGGTTATGATATAAATTGTGTCACTTACACTTGAATCTCCTATTTTTTGGTTCACTTTTTCTTGTGTATGTTTGAAACGTCGGAGACAATTTCAAATCAATTTCATTATCATCTTGTTTGTAGATTATAATTTCCCGGTGTAACTTTTTGATGGTTTGATCTTTATGACTTTTCTACTTAGCTTTTATTATATCAGGTCCAAACCTTTTTCATGGAGATGCTAACTTTCCTATCTCGCTTGATTGATGGGATGTAGGCCTTTCATGTGTTTTAATTTCTTGTGTAATAAACTCCATAACTTGACGCTACTTTTCTCATAGGTAGGTAAATAACAGTGCCCATTCCACCCTATGGGGACTTTAAACGATTTTGCATCGCAACCAACCTTATGAGTTTGTTGGCGTGTGACATGTTAGTTGCTTCTTTAATAAACGTCGTTGTCTTTGCTTATTGTCTTGTGACAATTGAAATGTGTTTGCATGTGTGATTCCCTTGGTGGAACTTGGAATGTGAAAGTCCTTTGCTTATGGACTGAAATGAACTTTAGTGGGAATCACAAGTAATTCATAAATCTCTGTGAATTAGATTTCATCGGTATTGCTATCCTTGCTTTGTATAAAGGGAACCTTTTGCGCTTTCTAAAACTTCAAGTATCAAACTGATTATGGTTTTTTCTAGAGATTTTTTTTTTTTTTTTGGAAATGGTGGCATTTTTATAGCTCATATTTTAGCTACATTAGATGCCACCCAATTCAGATGGGTATTGGTGGTGGTCTTAAGATTGTTATGGATACCAATTAGAGAGCAATTATAATTTTAACTAAAAAAGGAGATCACTTTGTTGATCATACATGTTTAATTCCTTTCTTTATAATTGGTTATAAAAAAGTACTAACTTTTATATAAGGAAGAAAGCATTAGAACAATTATATATGATAGGGGTTTTCTTGAGGCAAACTAGTCGTGCTTATGGGATCAAATATTGATAGGTTACTCCATTTATTCCTCTTTGGATCATAAGGGTTAAAAGAAATACTAGTAAATAAAAGTACTAATTTGTCCATGATAAATAATTTTATATAGGAAAATTTGCCAAGAATAATCCTAACTATCACCCGTTGGCCAAATATAATCCCAACTATCGATTATTTTTTAATAATCCTAACTATTCATTGAATTTGCTCAAAACAGTCCCACACCCTCAATTGGGTGATATTGTAGGTTCTTCAAATTTGAGCAGGGATAATGTTTCTGATTATGATGAAAGTGATGAAAAAGGGACACATGTTGCGAATGAGCACACAGATTAGAAGAAATTCAAATGGTACTATGGGACTGTTTTGAGCAAATTTGATAAATAGTTAGGATTATTAAAAAATAATCGATAGTTGGGATTATTTTTGGCCAACGAGTGATAGTTGGGATTATTCTTGGCAAATTTTCCTTTTATATATTTGCAGAAGTTATTAAATTGTCTTCTTTATTACCTTTACATACATTTTAGTTCTTAATTTCAATACCATCTTTTTATGCATTTCCTCATCGTCTCAATTTATCTAATTGCTCTAAACATTGTATCGAATGAATATAATTCCATTCTTGCTTTCC
This sequence comes from Amaranthus palmeri, assembly GCA_019776075.1. Lineage (NCBI taxonomy): Eukaryota > Viridiplantae > Streptophyta > Magnoliopsida > Caryophyllales > Amaranthaceae > Amaranthus > Amaranthus palmeri. Next base: position 61,064 of record JAAKBH010000659.1, on the reverse strand, counting down.
TTCGGTTTGGTTCTTGCAAACAAAGTCTACATAGTATTTCATAATTTACTTTTAGTGAACTTTTGAAGTCGGTACTTAATATTCTAGAAATTAAGAAAATGAGAATAGAGAAGTGTACTCGAAAAGAATTAGTATAAAACTTCTAGATTCTTTTTAGTTTTGCTTGTTTACATGACTAATTGGTCGCTGTTTTTTTTTAGCAATTGTTTTCCTCAAATTCTTTTTGAACGTTTTTTCCTCAAATTCAATTCTTAGTCAAATAACAAATTTCCTCTAGAAATATTTTCAAAAAAAAAAAATCCTTTAGAAAACATTCCTCTTTTTTATTCTCATTGTTGCATGTTTTAATAATCAATAAAACTCTTCAAGAGTCTAAATGATTCTGAAAGTGTTGATGTAAGCCTCTTTAAGAGTCAAGTGACCCTAAAAGAATGTTGTTTTTGAAGCTGATATCTTATTTTGTGTCTTCCATCTAGGCGCCTCATGTTCAAGAAGGAATTTGATTATAGCTATGTTGGTTTCATGAAGGATGGTGCTCAATGGTTGGTCGATAATACGGACATCAAGCTTGTTGGTAACTACTTCATCAATGTTTTACCACCCTTTAAACTTGATTTTTTTGGCTAATTATTAAAGCGTATCCTTCATATTTATTAATATGTGATGAAATGGTGTTATGAACTGATTTTATGGACAAAAACTGTAAAATGCAATTTGGAAAGATAAAATGACCAAAGAGAAAATATACTATAAGATTGATGATTATAGAACGATTACAATGTAATAAAAGATAAATCAAGCAATTCGAGAAGCTTGAGATCTCCTAAAATGAGTAAACCCATCCATTAAGTGTATCACAATATTCATGATTATAATGAGCCTCTAAATCCTCTTATTTATAGAATAAACTACTACTTAAGCTAACTTTTTCCCCAAGCTATTCTTAATATCATAATTACTATTTTACCCCCTCGTATGGCCAATATCGGTTTATAACAAATGGTTTATACCATTAAAATATTTTACCTAAAATAAGGTTGGAATGTATAGCTTATCTTTGGAGATAGTTTGACATTCTCAGTTATGTAGGACCGTGTGACCTGAACCACCACCAGACCCTGTGACCTGTGGGTTATGAGCCCACCACATATCTTGCCGCCTCTCGATCACGGTCTTATCATTTTTCCGGCGCCACCAACCAAACTCTCCACCAAACTGAGTGTTTAATTCACCTTCATTCATGCCTTCTTCTCTGACTGCGACTACTCTTTTCCCACCTGTGCTGCTCCGTCGGAATTCACATTTACCATCATCTTGAGTCTCTTCCTGTTTTGCTAGTTCTTTCTTTGTACATCATTTGCTCACCAAGACCTGTTAGTTGATCTACCTTCTTTCCCAGAGCTCCAATCTCTACTTCATCAACTTCATGGTTTTCGGTAAATGGGACAGGGGTGGGTATGATTTGTGGCTTGTTGTGGGGCAATGTATTTGGCTGATTTGGGATGAATGGGTTTATGATGACTGGGTTGCTAAGATATGGGTTGGTAAATCTTTCACTCAGAGTTTTGATGGTGCGGTTGAGATTCGATATCTCAGTGGCCATTGATATAATATCTTTGGGTTATGGTGTTGACTGTGGATTGTAGGTTCTGGGTAGTAGAGGTTAACTCCAAATGGATCCTTTCCATTTCAGAGTTGAGTAGGCGGGGAAGAACACATATTTCACCTACCAGGCCATCCATGCGCTGAGTATTGTTCATCATTGCTCTAATACCAGATTTGTTATGAACTGATTTTATGGACAAAAACAGAAAAATGCAAATTGGAAAGATAAAATGACCCAAGATAAAATATACTATTAGATTGATGATTATAGAACGATTACAATGTAATACAAGATAAATCAAGCAATTCGAGAAGCTTGAGATCTCCTAAAATGAGTAAAACCCATCCATTAAGTGTATCATAATATTTATGATTATAATGAGCCTCTAAATCCTCTTATTTATAGAAGAAACTACCACTTAAACTAACTTTTTCCCCAAGCTACTCTTAATATCATAATTACTATTTTACCCCCTCGTATGGCCAATATCGGTTTATAACAAATGGTTTATACCATTAAAATATTTTACCTAAAATAAGGTTGGAATGTATAGCTTATCTTTGGAGATAGTTTGACATTCTCAGTTATGTAGGACCGTGCTTATCAAATGGGGTTCTGCCCATGTAATTGTCATGAATGGGAAATTCACAATTAAAAGAAAAGAGCGTGATATTGACAATTGAGAAAGATTTCTTTGGAAGCAACATTTTTGTTTTTTTGTAATTAACTATTATGTTATTTTTGCCGAGGAAGACAACCCATTTCATGTATATATAAGAAAGGGGAAGGGAAGAATATGATTATGCTTTGGTATTAGTAATAATGTGTTTACACATTTGGGAGTGTTGAGCTCACTCGAATAGCTCACTCATCTGGGTTCTTTGCCCATTTCACCTATTATAGTATTATTACAATCTTCTTTGTTAATTTTGTTAGTTACATTCTTGCTAGTATTAAATGGTTAGTCGTATAGTTCATCCGCTGCTATTACCCCAAACCCACATCTTACAAATACCCATAAACTACCATCCAACCAGCACCCTAGGCATGACATTGGTATCAGAGCAATCGCTTCCACGACGCCACAAGTAGACGCAACCACTTCAAATGGCTCTGCCCACGGATGCTCAAGAGGCAGACCCTTGGATGACTTTTTCCGAAACATGGATGCTGAAATTCCGCCATTACATTAGAAATGGCCATGAGGTATAATATCATTCATTCATTTAAATCGTTGCAGAATAGTTGTATGAAAAATGGAGACAAAGTTTATGTGATGTTATGATGAAGAAATGGGTATTTCAGGTCATAAGTGTAGAAAAAAATGGGCTTTTTGTTCTAATCTTCTATGAAGGGAAAGTGGATGAGTTGATAGCTATTGTAGTGCCTAAACTTGGCCAATTACACCATCATCAATCACACCATCAACTAAGCACCACTATAGCAAACGAAACAACCTCTACCTCCAAACAGATCAAAACCCATGACCTTATCAAAATGCAAACAGACAACCATAAAAACCCAAATACCCAATCCCAACTTGAATATTGTTCCTCCTTACACCAATACACTACCACACACACCACACAAGCTAGAACATATCTTCTTATAAACGAAGTGGAAACCCTCCATTTTTCTTACTTAAACCAACACCCTCATCAAAGATCCACAACCACAAAACAATCTAACCACCCAACTTTTAAGAGAATCACTAGGACTCAAACAAACACCACGAAACCCACCCAAAATTTTTCCTTCACTACCCTTCGCTTAGCAAATGGAGAGAAAGGAAGAAGAAATGGATACCATTAAAATATTTTACCTAAAATAAGGTTGGAATGTATAGCTTATCTTTGGAGATAGTTTGACATTCTCAGTTATGTAGGACCGTGCTTATCAAATGGGGTTCTGCCCATGTAATTGTCATGAATGGGAAATTCACAATTAAAAGAAAAGAGCGTGATATTGACAATTGAGAAAGATTTCTTTGGAAGCAACATTTTTGTTTTTTTGTAATTAACTATTATGTTATTTTTGCCGAGGAAGACAACCCATTTCATGTATATATAAGAAAGGGGAAGGGAAGAATATGATTATGCTTTGGTATTAGTAATAATGTGTTTACACATTTGGGAGTGTTGAGCTCACTCGAATAGCTCACTCATCTGGGTTCTTTGCCCATTTCACCTATTATAGTATTATTACAATCTTCTTTGTTAATTTTGTTAGTTACATTCTTGCTAGTATTAAATGGTTAGTCGTATAGTTCATCCGCTGCTATTACCCCAAACCCACATCTTACAAATACCCATAAACTACCATCCAACCAGCACCCTAGGCATGACATTGGTATCAGAGCAATCGCTTCCACGACGCCACAAGTAGACGCAACCACTTCAAATGGCTCTGCCCACGGATGCTCAAGAGGCAGACCCTTGGATGACTTTTTCCGAAACATGGATGCTGAAATTCCGCCATTACATTAGAAATGGCCATGAGGTATAATATCATTCATTCATTTAAATCGTTGCAGAATAGTTGTATGAAAAATGGAGACAAAGTTTATGTGATGTTATGATGAAGAAATGGGTATTTCAGGTCATAAGTGTAGAAAAAAATGGGCTTTTTGTTCTAATCTTCTATGAAGGGAAAGTGGATGAGTTGATAGCTATTGTAGTGCCTAAACTTGGCCAATTACACCATCATCAATCACACCATCAACTAAGCACCACTATAGCAAACGAAACAACCTCTACCTCCAAACAGATCAAAACCCATGACCTTATCAAAATGCAAACAGACAACCATAAAAACCCAAATACCCAATCCCAACCTGAATATTGTTCCTCCTTACACCAATACACTACCACACACACCACACAAGCTAGAACATATCTTCTTATAAACGAAGTGGAAACCCTCCATTTTTCTTACTTAAACCAACACCCTCATCAAAGATCCACAACCACAAAACAATCTAACCACCCAACTTTTAAGAGAATCACTAGGACTCAAACAAACACCACGAAACCCACCCAAAATTTTTCCTTCACTACCCTTCGCTTAGCAAATGGAGAGAAAGGAAGAAGAAATGGATGTGAAATAAAAAATTTATGAAGAAAGAATGGGGAGCCTACTTACGCGTATGAAATAGAGAGGATAAAATAACCCTAAAAATTGCCACTGATTTTTTCCTTAATTCTAGCAATATGAATGGGGGTTTTCTATTCTGAATATTGAATTCCTTCATGATATTCTGTCGGTTCAGTCACTGCTATTTGACATGACTCTAAATCTTCAGTCTCATCCACTTTGAAAAGCTAGCATATACAGTGAGCAACTTTTTCCTCTAGGACTAGTAACATTCTTATCTTCTTATTCTAGTTCTGGAAATCCATGCGTACAAATAAACTTAGTTTCTTGTTGATGCATCTCATCAATGGGAGGAAAAACATTTTTTTTATATTTTTCTTTCGTTTCTTCATCTCAATTTCATAGTGATTCCTCATCAAAGGTGACTTCTCCGCTTATTACAATTTTTTTTTTCATTTTCTAGGCTAAAAATTTAATTGTATCCGAAAAAGATTCCTTTCTTTGCTTTGTCATCTAATTTGCTCATCTTCTGATCTGGATAACCTAATAACAGAGAAACAAAGTATTTTGAAATGCCTATTTGAGGATTTATGGCCTGACCACAATTCAAAAGGTGTCATATTTTCATTGCTTTTGTCAAGCCTTGATTTTGTGAACACATTGATGTAAAATTAGCTTTTGACCAAATTTTCTTAATAAGCTCTTTTTTTTTCTTTTTTTTTTGCTAACATTGACATTGCTATCTTCATCATTGTGCGACACCTTCTTTTGAAAACTCCATTATGTTACATATCACTTCTGATTTTCTTCAATTTGGTGGAACACTGTTTATTCACCAAGATGGTTAAAATCGGGATTTTACTTTGAATCGATTGATTCTACAAATTTTGCATGTTTAAAATCATAACAAAAAAACTCAAAACATGATTGATGATGACAACTTAGCATTGAAAGCAAACAATGAATGTCATAAACTAAAACAATAAAAAATAAAAAGAAAACATTTAATTCGAATGAAAATCAAAATAAAACATAAAGAAATAAGGAGAAAAGTAGATAAATCAAAATTAAACCAGACATTACAAAAAAATTATAGAAATCAAAATGAAAAAGTAATGTCACTTCTATAAGTAGAAATAAGAGAAATAAGAAATCACAAATTCTTATTTAGGACTGTTCTAAAATTAGGATGCTATTTCTTGTCTATCATTTTTAAAACTTATGTGATCACTTTTTTTGCAAGGTTTATGTGATTAATTTTAAAATCTATATGATACTTTTAAGGCCTATATGATCAGTTTGCAAGGCTTATGTGCTTTTGCTTTTTTTTTTTTTTTTTTTTTTTTTTTGTTTTTTGTTTTTTGTTTTTTTTTTTTTAATGATCAATTTTAAAGCTAGTGTGATCACATTTAAAGCATATGTGATTACTTCTAAGGCTTATAAGATCACTTTTAAAGCTTATGGAGATTGGGTTTTGTGGTGGTGATGGACTTGAAAATCAAAAATGATCACATATGCCTTAATAGTGATAACATAAACCTTAAAAGTAATCATATAGGCCTTAAAAATGATCACAAAGGCTTCAAAAGCTATCACTTATTATAGTCAAAGTGGTCACATATGCTTTAAAAGTGATCACATAAGCCTTAAGTAATCACTATTCACACATGCTTTAAAAGTAACCACATAAGCTTGAAAAGTGATCACACAGTAAATTAAAGCATATGTGATCACTTTTAAAACATATGTAATTTTTTTAAATGCTCATGTGATCACTTTAAAAGCTTATGGAGATTGTGTTTTGTGGTGGTGGTGGTGGACTTGAAAATTAAAAATATGACATGCCTTACACGCGATCACATAGACGGTTGGCCTTAAAAGTAATCACTTATGTTTAAAATTGATCACATAAGCTTAAAAAGTGATCACTTGTGCTTTAAAAGTAAACACATAAGCTTTAAAAGTGATCGAAGTAAATTAAAAATGATCACATAAGTCTTAAAAGTGATTGCATAGGTCTTAATAGTAATCACATATGCCTTAAAAATGACCACATAAGCTTTAAAAGTAGTAATCACTTACAATAGAAAAAAGTGATCACATATGCGTTAAAAGTGTTCATATAAGCCTTAAGAGTGATCTCATAAATGTGATTAGATAATTCTTAAAAGTTAAAACTGATCACATAGTGGGCTGACCCATATATCATGTCCTAAATATAGGACAGTCTCATATAAGACTTCCTCTAAAGAAATGTGGAAATCCTTGACAACTGGGTAGGGGATGAATGACTTAAAAGTTTGAGTAGATATGGAGAAGAAAGAAGCGGCTAAGAAGAATAGCAAGAAATGACAAAAAAAGGCGAAAAAAGATGTTTAAGTGGTTTCTTCCCATTTGCAAATTTAAAATTGGTCAAAAACTATCGCATGGCCTATAATATTTAAGAGTTTTTGTGTGAAATGCCCATTTTGCAAAATCCAGTGATTCTACGATTTTGACGATTTTAAAGAGTTTGCCAGCGATTTTACCCAGGAACGATTTTATGCTGTATTGCGATTTTAACAACCTTGTTCTCCGCAATTTTCTTCCATTTGTAGAAGATGTTAAAGACTTTTGATTTTCTAATATGAAATAAACCCTACTGGTTCTTGAATTATCGCGAAACAATATGAAATACGTACTCCCATTGAGTGAGAGAGTTCTTATTGGACCGCAAACAATAGTGTGTTATCCAATGATTTGTTGGCTCTCTAAGCTTTCTCTTTTGGAAATGGAAGCTTGTGTATCTTGTCAAGTTGACATGCTCCATAAACATCACAATCATGTAAGATTGGTAGATCTTTCATGAAGTAGACAATCTTATATGCCATAACCAATATGTTTCATCTGCTTTGGATTTGTGAGCATGATGGGATGAGTAAGTAACTTTTATCTTTCATAAGAATACTTGCTATTTCTTTTCGTAATGTAACCAAATTACTGCAAGTGTTACCTTAGTAATTTATGATTTACCAATTCTCATTCATTTGCAGTACATTGATCATGTTCTTGTTCAATTCTAGTACAAGACTTTTGTTATATGTTTTACTCCTTTGCGAAACTCAATCGCAACTGTGCCTCTGCCCCTTTATCTAACACTATTGCCCAATATGATAAAAAATTTTGATTGAAGTATCAAGTTAAGCTAAGCCGAAAGAGTCTTTAGTCATGTGGCACTGCATTCATTGTCTATTAATTATTCATTAGTTGATTCTTAGCCAATCTAATGCACATTGATCAAGTGATCTACTTCTTTTGAACCTTGTGCTTGCACCTGTGCTTGATTCTGCTTGCTTTCAATCTTTCTCCAAATGGTCAAATGGCTTGCAATGATCACCCTGAGGCTTGCCTTTCCATGTGCAATCATTCTCTAGGTTTTACGTTTTCTTGTAAATTCCACATGATGAAAACTAACTTGCAAGAAAACTTGGGTTTCTTTTTGGTGCATTTGGCCCTTTAGCGTAACCGGACATAGAACGTTTTTGACTTTGACCTTGTCATTCTTGTTTCTATGACTAGTCTGAAATGCTCTTTCTAGACTCGTCTTTGTTCTTCTTTCTTCTTGAGCCTTCATGACGCTTACAACCTCTGATATGTGGGAGTTGATAAGTCCTAAGTGCTTTTTATCTCGTCGGGTGCATATCATATGCTTTTGTGACGGTGCTCAAGATTTGTTTTTGACAATATCTTCTTTAATCTCATCTCCATTTATCTTCATTCGATTGAATACATCTGTGACCCTTTTGTAGTAATCATTGATCGCTAAAATTCATACGAAAATTCCCTAAATCACTTCTTAGGCTTTGAAGCCTAATGGTCTTGATTTTCCCTCTTCCTCGAAACTCTTTCTGCATGGTATTTCAAGCTTCTTTTGATAAACTTAGAGTGACTATGCTAAAGTTATCCGTCACCACATTTTGAAGGATCTACAAATCACTATGGTCTTTGATGATCTCTTCCTTTGATAGAGTTCCCATTTTTTACAGTGTTTCACCTACAACATGAGAAAATGTGGTTTTTGCCTCAAGACCACTTTACACTACATCCTACAAATCTTTGGCTTTTAGACTAGTCTTCATTTTAACACTCTAAAAATCATAATTCTCTCTATTAAAAATAGGAATGATATTTTGGTAAAAGTTATGGGATGTTTAAAACGAAGAAGCCATGTATATTCCTTTTTTGTGTTTGGGTCTTCTATAAAGATATGCGAAACTATTGCCCATAATTTATGTCTCTGATACTAATTGTTGGATGAAATAGGGACTAGAGAGAATCTGTAAGAGAAGGTTATATAAATAATAGAAAGATTATATTTGATGTTATAGAATGAAGAGTATGGAAGTGGCCTACTTATAATGGTGGCTAGAAGTGTGGGCCCCCTATACAACGGGCTTTCAACGGGTTCGACCTTAAATGGGCCAAACTTTTTAAGGTCAACTTTTACATATACAGAGCGGGCTGAAAATGGGATTTTGACGGGCCCCCTATACATGCTTTAATCAAGATTGGTATTCCTTATTTATTTTCAAATATTTACCTTTTTAATAAAAAGAAAAACACTATAAGCTACGTATTCCATAAGACGGAATAGTTACTAGTTAATTACCGCTATTGAAATGAATTATTAATTAGAAATAGAAATAGATTTTAATGAAGATAATGATGATAATGGAGTTTTAGACTAGTAAGATAAATTTCCATTTATTTTCTAAATGATGAATTTGATTAACACAAAAACTTGGAAGAGACGTCTCATTATGAGACTGTCAATTTGGGTTAACCCAATTCGTGTGTGTACCAGCATTACACGTTTTTCCTTGTTTATTCCATTTTCTAGGCGTTCATCAATTTTGACCTTAATGGTATCGATTTTGACCTTAAACGTAAGAATTTCTACATAATGTAAAACTTAGTAAGATCAATTAAAATTAAAATTTCAAGTTGGTTCTATAAGTGATCAATTTTGATGTTAAACTGATCAATTTCTACCTAAATATGGTTCTATACTCACAATTTCAAAACGAATTTTAATAAAATGGTATTATTTTATCATTGTACAATACAAGTACTTTTATTCAATGTATACATGATGGTTTTAATGGAACATAAGAGTAATTGTACTCTTTAATCATCGATCAATAATAGTGATATTGCTCTTTTTTCAACAGTTTTCTGTTCATAATGGACTTGGAAATAAAGTTGTAGATGTAATGTTTGCTTATCGTGGTTGTGAAGGTGGAGGAAGTTTCGATTTCGAATTATGTTTGCCAATTGATTCAGTGTATGCTCTTGGAAATGACCAAGAATTCAAGGCTTCTTTGTTCTAAAAAGTTTCAATTTTGATATAAGATTAATCAATTTAGACATTAAAGAGATTAATTATGATCATTTATAACTTATAAAAAAATTCAATTTTAACCTTAAATGTATCAATTATGACCTTAAATTGATCTAGTATTGAGTGAGTTCTTATTGAGAAAAATTACAATTGGGCTGACTGGGCTGACTGGGCTGACTGGGCTGACTGGGCTATCCCTCTCATATTGAGACGGTGTCGTCCAAGACTAGCGGTTTGATTAATTAAAAATTACAATGTCACATTTTAGTTTTGTAATCAAGAACTACTTTTATTTAAGAAAAGTTTTCTCATTTTGAGCTCCTTGAAGTCTAGTGCCCGGATCATATCTGATTAATTAATTAAAACGGCCGGGCCAGGCTTTCAAGCCTAGTGCCCGGATCATATTTGTTACTCGTGAAGAGTCTACAATCTTACTAAAGGTGTATAAGCCATCCCAAAAGTCTCATTAACTAACAAGTCCCTTTTAAGATTTGTCTTTGCTAATAATTGAGCTCCTTGAGGCTTCTGCAATAGTTAGATGTATATTAGATTGTGGTGGTTATCGGACCTTTGACTTTGACTAATGGCGTGGTTGACCTTGCAGGTATTGACTATTTATCTGCTGCTGCTTTTGATGATTTGGCTCCTTCTCATCTTGTTTTCCTCAAAAGCAGGGTAACAACTTTACTTTTAAGTTTGTCCAGATTGTTGTATAACTTTAGAACTATGCAATATCAGTGCTTTCATGGTTCTAAGTAAGGCACTTTAGAACCTGCTAACATACTTAAGGTGGTTGAGGTTCTAGTGGTATACGTTTGGTGTCGGTCTGCATGATTGAATTATAGGATAGCATTTCAACTTTATAATGCCAAAACGTCTTCAAATCATGCTCTATCCGGTAGGAAAAGACTGATAATCTTCAACATATTTTCTTACTGTGTGGGTTTTAGTTAGTTTCCTTATAACGATTGATCCGACGTTGATAGTTCTATTGTAACTGATGTGTAATTATCTTACTGTCCCAAAACAAGGTTCATTTCCTTAGTTGTGGTGTATCTATTTTGATATGAAAATTGTATGGTTGAGCACCAAGTGGCAAGTAGGAAATACTCTGATCCTTTAGTAATGATGCAGGAAATTATACTTGTGGAAGCTCTAAAGCTAGATAATGTCCCAGCAGGAATGTACAATGTGTATTGCTTGCCTCCACGGGTGGTTGGTGCTGAAGGCTCACCTATTAGATGCATTCTCATCAAATGATTAGCGTATTTTACATCCCACTTACTCCTTTCTATTTTTTTCATGATTAATCTTTACCATTAATTCTTGAACCTTGTGACTTTTATTAATTTTTGGATGCAGGAATGGATTTCTGGAAATGGTTATTGTTACTGATTATTACGGTGTTAAGAGATTGAAGAGAAGTTATGGCTTACTCATTGAAGACGTGTTATACTTTCTCTAGATTTTAATAGTTGCATATTTTTCACTATGTATAATATAATATACTAGTGTAAAGTTTTTTAGCATCAACGTCTATAAACATATGATATTAAAAAAATAAAGTCAGAGATATTATGCAGTAGAAATACTCAATTCTGATATTACATGTATAGTGCAGTATATTATATTATTATGTTTTCTAATTTACTTAAATAAACTAATAAATAATTGTTAATCAAAAATACTTTAATAATATAAATATTAGTCAAGATCAAATGTCATGTTAATTTTTAACCAATAAATGAGTTCCATTCAAAAAAAACCTCTAAATTATGACACTTGAAACTTTTTACGTCTTTTATATAATGTATGATATAGATAATATGATGAATTTGACAATTATATGTATAAATGAACTTTGTAATTTTAGAAATTGTCAATAATATATATAATATATTATATTATATTATATTATCTGATTTACTCAATTTAATTATAAATAATTGCTAATCAAAGATAATTTTAAGAGTAGAAATCTTGGTCTAGAATAAATACTATATAATTTCTTTAGTTAAGAAATGAGTTTTATTATAGGAAACCTCTTAGTGTGTAACACTTGAAATTTTCCAAGCCTTTTAGTATAATGTATAATTATCTGATTTACACAATTTAATTATAAATAATTGCTAGTCAAAGATAAATTTAAGAGTAGAAATCTTGGTCTAGAATAAATAATGCTATATTATTTCTTTAGTTAAGAAATGAGTTTTATTATAGGAAACCCTCCTAATGTGTGACACTTGGAATTTTCCAAGCCTTTTCGTATAATGTATGATTGTCAACTAAGATCTTGTATGATTCGGTTTGATGCATATAATATTAACTCTTTATAATTTGTTATCATATAAATTTAAAGATATTAAAAATTAAAATTATTGTGCGAAAAATATAAATGTAGCTACTATTAAAAAAATCATTGGAAGCACTTCCAAAAAAAACCAGTGGAAGTATAAAGTGTCATGAATTCTTCGTTTACTCTACGTTGATTATGTATGATGCTTTTTTATTTAAATATGAACAGTTAGAGAAATTAATCTCATTTTAGTTGGGAATTTAACATCTACATTTTTTAATAGTGATGGTAGTAAGTTTGAAAATTTTATACGAAACTTGGTAGTTTTTAACATATTTGTGAATCGTAACAAGTAGCGTAAACCTTGTAGGTAAAACTTAAAGTTCTACCCATCTTTGTGGAATCTTGCTGTAGATTTGATTGCTTCGCTCACAACTAAACACAACTCACAACTTGGAAGAAAACATCACTTGTACTTAGAAAAATCAAAAGTGCCAATTTTACAAGGAGAACCAATGTATTTTTTTTTTTGAAAATTAGGGATATATTATAGATAATAAAGAAAGAAAACACCAACACTGAAACTTGGGACCCCCAAAACCTTCGACATAAAAAAACCCCTAGCGGGAAAAAAAGCCATCAGAAGAGGGGGCTAAGAGACAGGCCACTCTTAACAGCATAGGAGTGGACTATGCATCACCAAAAGAATTTCCAAATTCTACACCTAATAGACCAAAAACAAAAAAAACATAAAGCAAACAACACCATATACAACACCACATAATCACCCCTGATACACCAATCTATAGAAATATGGAGATACACCATGAAAACCACCATTTGCAGCGATGAGTTGCAACACTCCAAAATGCCCAAAGAAATTGAGCATCACTGCACCCTTTGTAATGGAAACAAGCACCAAAAGGGACACCACTAGGCACCAAAGGTCCAATTTGCGACGCACTCCAACGATGCACCAATCTTTCCACACCATAATCATCAGCACTAAGGCGTTTCTTACACACCAAAATCGGATACACCAAGGAATCATTTTACCACGAAAACAGACATTGTACCCATACACCAAGTACACACCAAGACCACACACGAGCAAACATCACTTCCACTAGATAATGGAGCCCCCAATGACCAACACCCCAAAGCGACCCCACCACCACCGAAAAAGCTATCACCAAACTGCATTCCTAAAACAAGCTCCCAAATCGTCCGACCACCACCGCCGGTACCACCTATACCACCAAAACCAAAACCAGAAATCCAGCCGCCCACAGAACAACAAGAGACGAGAAGAAACACCAACTCCAACAGGCAACCCCCAAGCAGACCAGTCAAAACCCCATATCGACACCACGCGAAAAGCAAACAGACAAAAACCACAAAACATGCAACACCCAGACACAAAGAAAACTAAAACACCAGCTCCATCAACACAAAAAATTCACCCCCTAAAACAAACCCACGACAGCATCACCGTCAAAACTTAAACTACCATTAAAACCGCCAGGCCAAGACTGGAGCCTTACCCCAAACCCAACACCTGCAGCTGAAAAACCTCCCAAGACCAAGCCAAAGTGAAACAAGTGTTTCAAGTAACACAGAACAAGAGGTCAGCAGCACAAGTCAAAAGGAGGACAACACCCTAAATCAGCTGAACAGTCTAACCTTGCCATTAGCCTCAGATCATAAAGGAAAGCACAAGCCAACTCTTTTTGGTACTCAAAGGCTCACCATTAAGCCCAAGATCAGAAATCAAGAGCCCAACCATGAAGAAAACCCCCCAAGACAGCAGTTAACATAAAGGGGCAAAAACTACAGAACAGACAGAGAATTGTACCTATCCACTTGCACCAAATCATGGTGAGGGCAAGAGCAAAGGAACCAAGGACATGGACACATCCAGGAAGGGGTTAGGCAGCTGTACAAACCCAGAAACCAGCATGGAAAGGCCAAGAAAGCCAAAAAGAACCCTCAAAGACCAAACTGTCACTGGAGACAATACAAAAGAAGAATCTGTATTTCAGCAGACCTTGGAGCATGTGCTGAGAGAAGCCCAAGATCAATCAGAGGCAAACCAAGGAAGAAATGGCATCTTGGTACATGGGCCAAGCCATCAAGGGCCCAGGATTGAGCTGATCATTCATAAGGAACCCACATGGCTGGGGTAAAGGAGGCCTGGTCAACAGAAAATAGGACTAAACTGTTAGGCTATATTGTTGCTTCTGTTTTTAGTTTAATAAAGCATGTGGCCTGTCACGTGCCTTCTTTAAAGAGGGAAAAGTAGTTATGATCAGCATATTGGAAGCCTATATAAAGGCCTAAAGTCTTATGTAAATATCACTTTTGACATTTAACGCATTTTCAATACAAAGAGGAATTTCTTGAAATTTCTGTTTTTCTATGTTTTGAGGATCAAAACTTGTCCAAGAGTGAGGATCATTCTTGTACTTTGGGAGTTTAGAATTGTGGAACAATTCTAACCTTGCAAAGAACCATCACCCATCAGACAGGGTGATCTGATTGTGAGGAATACACACCACCAAGGGGCTGGAATCCATTTCAGCATCAAGGATCAACAAAGCCAGTCCAAGAAGCTGATTCTTGGTGTTTGTATGAAGGGTTTGAGGCTTCTGTGAGGATCACCAGGCCCAGGCTAAGAAAGACTTCAATCTCAGTCTTGCAAGGAAGGATTTTCTCCTTCATACTTGCATCAACTTGGTATCAGAGCAAAGTTTCGAGGAGGGCAAAGAACACAAACAACCAGCCTGCATCAGAGGCTGCAAATTGTCCTATATCTCCAAGCATTGGGAGCAAATCAGCAACAAAAGGAATTGGAGATTGAAAGAAGCAACCACTACCTTGTTGTTATTGAACAGGGAGTGACTCATCTTGAAATTTTCACTTGCAATTGTTTTTTACATTTCATTTTAGCCAATTGCAAAAATCAAGAAGAAATACAAAACACTGATTTTCAGTCTTAGGCATTGCATGACTTTACTGATTAAATCTAAGTGTTATTTTGAATTGATCATTGTATACTTAGTGTTTTCATCCTGATTTTGAGTATTCTTTTCAGTCCATCTAATACATTCTGCATTACATTCTATTCATAAGTCACTTGTGTGCACTACACATTCTATTCTTGAAAATTGATTGCTGTGTGCATCTGTTCTTGATTTTCTTGACATCCTTGTTGTGTTTGACATCTTTTACTGTGACAACATGGATGGGGAGGATAGAATGAGGAACTTGGAAACAACTATGGAGAGGATCTTGCAAAGACTAGACCATATGGACCTAAACCAACAGCAGGTTGAGGAAAGACCACCACAGCCACAAATAGTAAGGAATATGGATGATAGGAACATCAGGATTGAGATACCTGAGTTTGATGGGAACACACATGATCCTGAGACTTACCTTGACTGGGAGGATTGACTAGACCAGTACTTTGAGTTTATGGAAGCACTACCAGAATAGCAATACAAGTTAGCCAAAGTGAAAATGATCAAAGTGGCATCCTTTTGGTTAGAGGGTCTGCAAAGGCAAAGGACTAGGGAAGGGAGACCTAGGATAAACTCATGGGAAAAACTAAAAAAGCATTTAAGGAGGAAGTATGTGCCACCTACCTATAGGCATCAACTATACATGAAATTCAACACTCTTACCCAAGGAAATAGGTCTGTGCAGGAATATTTGCAAGAATGGGAAAAGCTCACAGTCCTTTGTGATGTCCATGAGATGGAAGATTTGAGAGTCAGTAGGTTCATTGCAGGACTAAAAGAGGATATTAGGGAGAAGATGTTATTCAACCCCCAACTAAAAGTGCATGCTACTGGCAACCTAGCTATTGAAGTTGAAAAGAGTAATATCAAAAAAAAGGAACAGGCTAGTACCACCTATACTAGAAACTCTAGGACATTTACTCCTAGGAACCAACCCCCAAGCAACACCACTAGAAAGGAATCTGTAGGCACCAACCAGAGGGTTAGTTCAACAAGACCAGAGGCCCCCCTCAAGGATATAGTGTGTTTCAAATGTAATGGAAGGGGCCATTACAAGAAAGATCGCCCAAATTCTAGGACCTTCACCTTAAGGGAGTGGGAAGACATCAGGCAGGACACTAGGCCAAAGAAGGTTTTGATCACTAGAAATAGCCAAGAAGAGGAGACCTACCTACCTAACCCTAGGGAAGAACCAGATGGAACCTACATTGAGGATGAAGATGGGAACTTAAGGACCTTTGAGGGAGACACTGAGTCAGAGGAGGATATGGAAAGGGTGTTGCCTGAGGAAGAGCAGTATGATCTCATTAGTAGGAGGATATTTCACACCACACCTAGAGTAAAGAAATATGATCAAAGGGAGAATATCTTTCAAACTAAGTGTGGGGTGAAGGGAAAGGTTTGTGATTTGATTATTGATGGAGGTAGTGAGTCCAATTCTCTTAGCATGCAGCTAGTGACTGAGTTAGGATTAAAAACCAAACCACACCCCCATCCCTATAAGATGAGATGGCTAGACAACAAAGCCAGTGGGGCTGTTGATAAGCAATGTCTAGTGAATATCACCTTAGGAACCTACACTGATCACATCCTTTGTGATGTCTTGGACATGGATGCTTGCCACCTATTACTAGGTAGACCATGGCAGTATGATAAGAGAACCAAGCACAATGGGTATACAAACACCTATACCCTAAGACATGAAGGTAGGAAGAAGGAGTCAATACCCTTACCACCACACAAGGCTGTTCCACCTAAGACAACTAAACCACCAGTGCATTACATGAATAGGAAGGAGTGTGCTAAAGAGATAGAAAGGGCAGGGGAGGTATTCCTTCTGTTCACCAAGGAAAGTAGTGAAGCACACACAATACCAGTTGAAATAGAGCCCTTATTCACACAATACAAAGACATTTTTCCTGATGACCTACCACCAGGTTTACCCCCAATTAGAGGGATTGAGCATCAGATAGATTTGGTACCAGGGGCTGCTTTACCCAATAAACCAGCTTATAGGACTAACCCAATGGAGACCAAGAAACTACAGAGGCAGGTAGAGGAGCTTATGCAAAGAGGATATGTGAGGGAAAGCCTAAGTCCTTGTGCAGTACCCACATTGCTTGTGCCAAAGAAGGATGGCACATGGAGAATGTGTATTGATAGTAGGAGTGTGAACAATATAACCATCAAGTATAGATTTCCCATTCCTAGGATTGATGTCATTTTAGATGAGCTCACAGGGTCTAAATGGTTTAGTAAAATTGACTTGAGAAGTGGATATCACCAAATTAGGATGAAGAAAGGTGATGAATGGAAAACAGCATTCAAGACTAAGTATGGACTATATGAATGACTTGTGATGCCATTTGGCCTAACAGGAGCACCTAGTACTTTCATGAGGTTGATGAATGAGGTGTTGAGACCCTTTTTAGGCAAATTCATAGTAGTTTACCTTGATGACATCCTGATTTATAGCAAAGAACTTGAAGAGCACCTAGATCACCTTAGACAGTTGTTTGAAGTGTTGAGGAAACAGAAACTATATGGTAAGTTGGAGAAGTGTAGTTTCTTAATGCATGAAGTAAGCTTTTTGGGATATATAGTAGGAGAGGAGGGAGTGAAGGTACACCCAACCAAGGTGGAGGCCATACAGAATTGGCCTGTGCCTACTTCCTTGACCCAAGTCACGTCTTTCCATGGTCTGACCTCATTCTACAGGAGGTTTGTTAAACATTTCAGCTACATTATGACTCCCATAACAGAATGTACAGAAAAGGGAAATTTGAGTGGACTGCAGCAGCACAGAAGGCATTTGAAACCATTAAGGAACATATGTGCAAGGCACCTGTGCTTAAACTGCCAGATTTCACCAAACCATTTGAGGTGGAATGTGATGCCTGTGGCATAGGCATTGGAGCTGTGCTTGTGCAAGAAGGGAGGCTAGTGGCCTTCTTTAGTGAGAAATTGAACCATAGCAGACTCAATTATTCCACTTATGGCAAGGAATTTTATGCCATTGTTAGGGCTTTGGAACATTGGTCACACTATCTTAGGATACAACCTTTTGTCTTGTACACTGATCATGAGTCTTTGAAGCATAATAATGGCCAACACAAATTAAGCGGAAAGCATGCTAGATGGGTGGAATTTTTACAAACTTTCAATTTTGCTGCTAAGTACAAAACAAGTAAAACAAACATTATAGCAGATGCTCTTAGCAGAAAATATAGCCTCTTGGGTGTTCTGAGTTCCAAGATTATAGGGTTTGAAATGATCAAACAACATTATGAACACCGTGGAGACTTTGTTGAGCTGTATAAAAGCTGTGAAAAGGGACCTCAAGGGTTGTTCTGTATCCAAGAGGGTTTTCTGTTCAAAGGGAACAGATTGTGCATTCTCAAGTTACCATTGAGGACCATTCTAGTCAAGGAGGTACATGAGGGTGGGCTAGCAGGGCACTTTGGTATACAAAAAACTTTAGATATGCTAGCACAAAACTTTTACTGGCCTAAAATGTTGGGAACTGTAGGCAAACACATTTTGAGGTGTGAGACATGCCTCAAGGCTAAGGTTACCTTCCACAAAGGGGAATATCTACCCCTACCAGTGGCACAAAGACCTTGGGAGCATGCTAGTATGGATTTTGTGATGGCTCTACCTAGGACTAGAAGGGGAAAGGACTCCATCATGGTGGTTGTTGACAGATTTTCTAAGATGGCACACTTCATAGCTTGTAACAAAGTAGATGATGCACAAAACATAGCTCAATTGTATTTTTCAGAAGTGGTTAAGTTGCATGGCATTCCTAAGACTATAGTGTCTGATAGGGATAGTAAATTCTTGAGTCACTTTTGGAAAACATTATGGCATTTGCTTGGCGCTAAATTGATGTTCAGTACTGCCTATCACCCTCAAACAGATGGGCAGACTGAAGTGACCAATAGGACATTAGGCACTTTACTTAGGGCATTAAAAGGCAATAATGTAAGGGATTGGGACCTAAAGTTAGGGCATGCTGAGTTTGCATACAACAGGAGTCCTAGCCATGCCACCAAACATTCACCATTTGAGTGTGTGTATGGACACAACCCACTACTGCCTATATCACTAATTGATGTGCCTTGTGCAAACAGGAAGCAAGGAGAAGCAGGAGAGCTAGTGCAAGAGATGAAAGCACTGCATAAGCAAATCCATGATAATATTGAGCAAGCTAACAGGAAATACAAGCAAAAAGTGGACAAAAATCTCAGACAGAAAGCAACCATCCAAGAGGGAGATTTGGTCTGGGTACATGTCAGGAAAGAAAGGTTTCCCCAGCTAAGGAAACACAAACTCATGCCCAGGGCCATTGGACCCTTTCCAATAACAAAGCAATTTGGACCCAATGCTTTTGAAGTGCAGTTGCCTGAGGAATATAACATATCTCAACCATTCAACATTGGGGACCTTACTTTATATAAACCAGAGCAAGAATTGAGGACAATTCTTCCCCAAGAGGGAGGAGTTGAAACAAGTGTTTCAAGTAACACAGAACAAGAGGTCATCAGCACAAGTCAAAAGGAGGACAACACCCTAAATCAGCTGAACAGTCTAACCTTGCCATTAGCCTCAGATCATAAAGGAAAGCACAAGCCAACTTTTTTGGCACTCAAAGGCTCACCAATAAGCCCAAGATCAGAAATCAAGAGCCCAACCATGAAGAAACCCCCCAAGACAGCAGTTAACATAAAGGGGCAAAATCTACAGAACAGACAGAGAATTGTACCTATCCACTTGCACCAAATCCTGGTGAGGGCAACAGCAAAGGAACCAAGGACATGGACACATCCAGGAAGGGGTTAGGCAGCTGTACAAATCCAGAAACCAGCATGGAAAGGCTAAGAAAGCCAGAAAGAACCCTCAAAGACCAAACTGTCACTAGAGACAGGACAACAGAAGAATCTGTATTTCAGCAGACCTTGGAGCATGTGCTGAGAGAAGCCCAAGAGCAATCAGAGGCAAACCAAGGAAGAAATGGCATCTTGGTACATGGGCCAAGCCATCAAGGGCCCAGGATTGAGCTGATCATTCATAAGGAACCCACATGGCTGGGGTAAAGGAGGCCTGGTCAACAGAAAATAGGACTAAACTGTTAGGCTATATTGTTGCTTCTGTTTTTAGTTTAATAAAGCATGTGGCCTGTCACGTGCCTTCTTTAAAGAGGGAAAAGTAGTTATGATTAGCATATTGGAAGCCTATATAAAGGCCTAAAGTCTTATGTAAATATCACTTTTGACATTTAACACATTTTCAATACAAAGAGGAATTTCTTGAAATTTCTGTTTTTCTATGTTTTGAGGATCAAAACTTGTCCAAGAGTGAGGATCATTCTTGTACTTTGGGAGTTTAGAATTGTGGAACAATTCTAACCTTGCAAAGAACCATCACCCATCAGACATGGTGATCTGATTGTGAGGAATACACACCACCAAGGGGCTGGAATCCATTTCAGCATCAAGGATCAACAAAGCCCGTCCAAGAAGCTGATTCTTGGTGTTTGTCTGAAGGGTTTGAGGCTTCTGTGAGGATCACCAGGCCCAGGCTAAGGAAGACTTCAATCTCAGTCTTGCAAGGAAGAATTTTCTCCTTCATACTTGCATCACAAAGAAACTCCAAGTCTGAAACCCAACCACCAGAATCCAACAGCCTATCCATAACACGGCGCCAGAGGCCTCAAATAAGAAAAACGTGCCTTTAACACATTAATTTTCGACCCTCTAAAGAGAGCCAAAAACGCAAGGGAACGGAGGAAATTTAAGTGTTACATTTAAAATAAAATAAAAATAAAAATAAAGAATAGAAAAAGAAAAGAATTAAAATTTGATTGATTTAATAAAAGGGATTATGAAAAACTTCCAAACAAATGTGCAGAAATTTTGCATGCATCTTCCTTCAAATTGGACACACCAAAAGAAAATATACGCGCACTGGAACATCGGCCTTGTAACAAAATATCATGACAGAATGTCCATTACCTAATCCTCTGTCGACATGCTACGCAGGGATCGTGGTTCCAAAGTCAACGCTTGAGTTTGGAGAAAGAAAAGAACGATGAACTATTTAATCATACAAACTACACAAACAAAATAAAACAACGCAGTGGAAATAACTTATACAAAGGGGGACATGCACCCCAAACTCAAACATAAATAACGTAATTGAACAAGAAACTACATGTAGAATCAATAACAAATAGATTTTTTTTGTACCCTTCAAGATTCTAACTAATTTCCCCCCGTATGCAATGCAAAGAAGCTCCATCACCTGTAATGTCTATCTATGATATCTCTGTTGCTCGACGTAAGATCATAGACCAACGTGCTATAGCAGGGCCATCAAAGACAAGCCATCAACAATAAAAACAAACACTACACTTCAGTTATTAGCGAACTTATGGTAGTAAGAACCATCAGAACAAGTGCATAGAACAATAACATTGCACGACAATTAAGATTTTACTCATCTATTTAAACACTTCCTATTTGCTCCACGATTTCCTTTCCAGAACTTCTAATACCTCGAAGAATATTCAAGAGTGGTGGATCTTTTCTCTACTTTATGGCATAGTGACAAGGCCAAGGGCGTTATTGGCCACCCGACGCCTAATGAGAAAAGTATGCTCATACCCCTTTACGGAGATCCCGTTGGATCTTACCTAGGGGACTACTAAATCAACCGAATATAATCTAGTTCGTCTGCAAAGACCGGTGCGGTGGCATCCTTCAAAATCAGCTCCGTTTCAACTCCCGTCGGCAACAATACAGTTGCAGCAACTACGATGGTATTGTGAGTTTAGTACGCCTCTGTTTTTTCAATCCCATCGGCAACAGCTCCCTCCCTCAATCGATAGTTTGAGAACTATAAAGGATGGGCAACTTCTAGCGTTTGAAGACTCAGAGGTTGCGGCTTTTTTTTCAACGGTGGGTTCACGAGTTACGGGGCTACTCCGTCACTCGTTAGAAAGATTTGTTTCTTCTTTATTCTAGTTATTTTTTTGGTGCTTCATTACAGGACGACAACAACGACTTGGTTGCTGCTGGTGTGGTTAACGCTTGAATGATGGAAGTTGTGGCTTTTGTTCAACGGTGCCCTTTAGTCGGTGTCGGTCTTCCTTTTCTTTGCCGGTTGTGCGTCATCATTTAGTGGTGAGTTTTTCTTCTTTCGGTGATCTTCTTAGTTGGATCGTGGTCATTATTTTATGGTTTGGGTTTTGTGGTATATGTGCTTTTATCTATGGGTTGTTAGATGTGTTTTTTGGTGTGTTTTTGGAGCTTCGGTTTTTAGTCTCTAAAGCTACATCCTCCGGTCTAGTTATGCATTTGGTTCTTTTTCTTTTGTGGTGCCTATATGTTAGAATTTTGTGCCTTTTTAGGGGACGCGATGGTTGT
The DNA here is from genome assembly GCA_019776075.1 of Amaranthus palmeri. Lineage (NCBI taxonomy): Eukaryota > Viridiplantae > Streptophyta > Magnoliopsida > Caryophyllales > Amaranthaceae > Amaranthus > Amaranthus palmeri. The sequence continues at coordinate 38,239 of JAAKBH010000659.1, read as the reverse complement.
TACATTGGTGGTGGGAAGGGGCTCACTAGAAAGTATTTCACTAATCACTTAGGGGTTTGTCATTCTAGCTCAGAAGAGTCTAAGCTTTAATTATATTGCTAGTAATTCTAGCTTGTTTTCGTCCTTAGATGTAGCTCTTAAAAAAGCAGGTATTTGGCTTTGCAGGGTGTGCTTGCGTACTCACTCCCTTAGTAAGTACTGTAGGCATTCTAACGATACAATGATTCTTGCCCCTACCTCGGCTAAGGATGTGATCCTGGGTATCCCCTGCCCTTTGGCCTCGGCTTGTGTTTCTAGTGAGGCTTAAGAAGCTCCCCCCCTTGGATTCCTCTGCTAGATGTTCTTCTTCTGGTTTTGATGTTGATCTTCTCAAGCGTGTTCTTTCGAAACCCCTTCGGATTATAAAAAGTGTTCCTCCTAAACTACGCCTAGGGTGTGCTGCTAAATAAGGACTACACACAAAAGACAAGCTAAAGAATATTAGAGTGGTAGATGATGACGTGTGCCCTTTTGTGGTTCTCACTCTGAGACACACACTCATCTCTTCTTTGAATGTCCTTTTAGTCTTTTATATGTGGCGGGAATTAAGGATTGGACAGGTATAGTTTTGAAGCCTTTCTCTCATATGGACTTTAGGAAATGTGGGTTCTCCCGCTTAAAGCAACAAGTAATAATTGCAATGTACGCTTCCACTATATACCATGTTTGGCATTGTAGGAACGAGGGAATATGGAATCGCTTTGTGCGCTCTCCTCAGTGTATCGTTAACATGATTAGGGACGATATATCTCAACGATGTCATGTGTTGAACATCAATCCTTTGAATTGGACCATTGGAATCTGACTTACTGGTGTTGTTCTCTAGTGAAGGTTGATGCCAATTTGATTGCTAAATCAAGTCTACGGTGCCTAGTCTTGTTCTTGTTGCTTACTGCTATTGGGAATAGTTCTTGCTATAGTCATGTTGAGGTTTTTGCTTTGAGGCTTATTGATGTAGGGATGCTGTTGTGTTAGGCATCTTCTTGCATTTTTGATACCTTCTGTTATATACTGATTTCTATTGATGCTGTTTTGCTGGTCTATTTCGCTACTGGCTTATACGTCTGCTTTGGCTATTGCTCTACAAGATGTTGAGTAGGTTTTTGCTGTTTTGAGCTATTGAGTATTCTATCTTCTTTGGTGTGTTGCTCAGTTAGGTGGGTTTGATTGTGTTTTCATGCTTGAGAGCCTGCTGCTATGTTGGGTACGAGTAGCTGTTGTCTTGTTCATTTTTTTTTGAGTATACTGAGTTGTTGTTTTAGTGCTGCTACTAGCCCTTCTTATATGTGGGTGATAACAGACTATGCTGTTGTTGAAGCCTCATTTCTTTGACGCAGCTGGTTTAGTGTGTGCTAGCTTTTATCTTGGTTGCTAGAGTCTCTTGGTGCTGTATTTTGGAGCAGATCTTGATGCTTTGAGGTTGATACACTACTGTCTGTTGTTGTGTTGTTCCTCAATTTTGATGTGTAGGGCTGTTTGTGTACTGATCAAGTCCTAATCTGCTTTAGATGCTACTTGTTTGGCTTTGGTGATGCTATGGATTCAAAATGAGGAACATCTCATTATTTGCTGCTTACTATTTTACGTGGAATAAATGGGCTTGTTTATTTGTGTAGCTTTGCTTTAGTTTCTATGTATAGTTTTATTTTGTTTGACAATATTGTGTTGGCTTGTTTTTGTTTTTTGGCCTTGCCCTTCACGTATGCACATGAAGAGTGGGTCGAGGAAACCTTTCATAGAAGGTGAGCCTCGTTTCTACACTGATGCAAAATAAGAAAGGTTGAGTTTCCATTGCCTCGATGTATGTTGGCTTTCTCTGGTGAATGAGAAATCTTTTTATTTGCCAAAACAAATAATAATAATTTAATAATAATAATAATAATAATAATAATAATAATAATAATAATAATAATAATAATAATAATAATAATAATAATAATAATAATAATAATAATATTCTAGGGAATTTTTCCTAATAATAATAATAATAATAATAATAATAATAATAATAATAATAATGATAATAGGCCCAGAAACTTTTTAGAGCTGCCTCTCTCTCAAACTTCTCTCTAGAAATCGCACCGGTAGGGCGATCAGCCCCAGCCATGGCATACTGGCGGCGAGGCCGACCACCGAGGAGGAGAAGAGCTCCGGCATGCTATTTTGCCCTTTAATCCCCCTACTGAGGATACATGGGTACCCATATCAGCGTTTTTTTGGCAAATTCAATCCCTAATTTGCGTTTTCATAGTCCTTTTGAGATGTCGAAGCCCTCCATTTCTGAGTTTTAGAACCATCTTTTGATGAAACCCTAATATAATTTAGGAGTTTTTTCGTTTAAGATCTGTTTTAGAGTATTGGAGCATCTAAAAGTAGGGCTTGAGCTTAGAATCCCTAAATCGGTGCTCCTGTCCTATGTTGATGATGGCCTTGAAAGGTATATACTTATCTTTGGTTTGTTTTTCAGTCCATATCTAGATTATTCTAGGGTTGGATTTGTTGGATTCATGAGATTAAAGCTATAGTTGGGACTTAGTTCGTTTGGTTCGTTTTTTGGTACCCCTACCCAAACTCGATTAAGAGTACTAAGGCTTGACTGTACTGCTTGATATTAGTGATTGATGAACTGCTAGCAGTTTAGTATTGGAGGGTGGCAAAATTCGTTTGCTACTCCTTTTTTCTCGTTGGCTGTTGATCTAGATCAGTCTTTTGCTGGGTCTTTGTCTTAGTGTCCATTAAAGGCCTGCTCTCAGGGTAACCAGACTTTTTAGAGGTAGCATAGTGGGAAATTGTGTCCCCACCTCCTCTCCTACTGGCTTCTCTTGAGGGTAGACTAATGACATAGAACTCCTGAAGATAATGGGCTTGGTGTGTTAGTTGGCCTGGTATAGTCAAATGATAATGGGCTTGGTTTGTTGTGATGCTGCTGCCTAGTGTTTCTAGATGTCTTGGTGCTTTGATGTGATACTAGAAGTGAGAGTGCAGTATTCTGCTGGTGTACTAAGTAAGCTGTGGAGGTCACCCCCTCTGTTATTGATGAGCAAGGCTGCTGCCAGGACAGAGCAGCCATTGTGCGCAATTTGTGAGTGGCTGAGTTGTTTTGGTACTAATGGATCTACTGCTGCTGGTCCATGGATGCTTTGGAATGCTCCTTGTAACAGGATATTTCAGTGCATGATTAATCTATGTATATCGTTTGATGGGTGTCCATACTTTGTCTGAATGGCTTGTAATTAGTATTGTTATAATTTGGCTTGATGTTATGGAAGGAATTCAAATGTATAATGCTATTTTCCAATGCATAGTGTTTCTATGTGGGTTGCTGTTTGCGTCCAAGGGTTTTGCAAGGAACATGTATTTTGCTCAGGAACTTGATATGGTAGTGCTTGAATGTATTATGACATGATTTAGGAAGTCTTGGATTTCGATGGCCTGAACTGGATGTATTTGTAGCTGCTGGATGGGTTGAACTAGGTGTATCTATTCTGTTTCAGCAGGATAGTGTTGAAAGGTGCTGTATTCAGGCCTCATCTGCTTTTGGGTTGAAAGGGGCTTATTTTCTGCTGCTTAAGACTACTGGAAGCACTCTAATGATCTTATTTGAAGGCCTATGATGCTTAGCTTTTATGAGCCTCAGAGCATGTTTTGATTTTTGCATAGACATTTGTCTAGTTGTTTTGTAAAGTCCACGTGGGCTACATAGCATTGTATAGGTTAGGAGCCTGACTCCTTTTTTGGAAATGTCGAGCCCGTTTGCGAATGAAGAGGGGCGTGTCCCTCAGACGCTCCGTTGGGGTCGTCTTTTCAGTATGTTGAACGTTTTTGTAAGCTTCGGCTATCTTTTCTGGCTTTTATAATATTTAACTTGCCAAAAATAATAATAATAATAATAATAATAATAATAATAATAATAATAATAATAATAATAATAATAATAATAATAATAATAATAATAAGCTAAGATCTTAGCTAACAACGATGTCTCCTCTCTAAGTCCGTCTTTTGAACGTGCTCTTGGTCTCTTTCGGGTTTTTTGTGGCTCCAACGCTATTTCTCTCAACGATGAACCCGCCCCCCAAATGATGAAAAAGTGGGCAGGGACTTATTTTGATGTTGTCGAGAAAAACCTGGCTTCTAGTTATAGGCTCACCCCAAGACAAGTTGTCATTCTAAGCTCTACTCGAAAACCTCATGGTCAAGACTTTCTGCTCACAATCCCTATCGAAGGCTTGGGGGCAGAAAATGAACCATCGCAAGTATCGGGTTGTCTTGTGTTATCGGCTAGCTATTCCCTTATTCGCTGAAGGTAGTCTTTGCCCAAGCTGCAACAATCCCAAAATGGACAAATTCATCCAAGCACTTGGAAGGTATCTCGATACATGAGAAAGATTGTTATTTCTCTTATTTGTAGCCTTATTTATTAGATATCGCGAGCTAGGATTGATTGTATTTGGCATGCTCGTATTATTTCCCAGTCTTTGCTAGTTAAAAATATAAAACTTGTTATCAAGTTTAGGATGTTGAGTCTTTATCCGGATTCCCCTCATGTGAGCTCCACTAGGTGTAAAAGGCTTTGGGAGTTCTAGGTCCTCGGCTTTTTCTCTGAATGTTGCTTTGTCTCTATACTGTATGGTGGTTTGTTGGAATTAATGGAAGGTTTTTCATTGTTAAAAATAATAATAATAATACACTATGTTGTAGCAGTGTTATGTTATAAGTATATTAACATTACATAGATTATCACTAAATAACTGATGGCCTAGTGTTTGGAGTGTTGGTATACCAACCTGCAGGTCTTGGGTTCAAATCTTAACCGAGACATTGGTGTGGAATGCATGTTACTGATTGTTAAAATTAAATCCATAAGACTAGTTGAATTTCCTTGTTTACGAGTCTGATTATGAATGACTTGTAACCACGTATTGTGCATGTGGTAGCCGAATATAATTTACAACGAGTTATTTTATGTGGCTGAAGAATATGACTAACCACGGGTTATGCTCGTGGCAAAAGAATATAGTTAGCCACGGGATCTACCGTGGCAGAAAAAAGAGTTTATATCATAACCATAATTTTCCCGTGGCAACAATCTAGCCAAGATCACTTGTGCCACAATAGTCTCTAACTAAAATTGCCGTGGCTAAACATCATAGCCATGGGAAATTCTTACAGAATGGACTTTCGCAAGTCTAAAAGAAACTTTTTGCAAAGAAGCTTCTTTGTGCTATTTATGTTGCTGTGATTTATCACATTTGGATGAATAGGAATGCAGCTATATGGAAAGGTTTCATGAGAACACCTCAGAAGGTGTTGGACACTTTTTGGCTAACTATTCGGGATCGTTTGGAGCCGGTGTATGCTTTGGTTATTAATAGTGGGATTAGCAACTGGTTGCATTGAGTACTTGCTGTCTAAAAGGTTGTTAGGATGAGTAGTTGTTGGGCTCTATGCACCTGTTAGCTGTTGTAATAGCTAGTTCGAATCGTTGTGCTTTGATGTTGATTATTCTTGATGCTAGCTGCTGAGTTATTACATTGCAGTTGCTGGATTCTGATTTTTCTAGCACAAACTTATTGATTTTCGGTAACAGCTAAGGTCTACATATGTTGAGCTGCTGCATGGTGGTTTTTTATCCTAGTCTGTAGATGTTGTTTGAGTTGCTGCCTGTTAGTCTCTTACTGGTTCAGTACCGCACGTTGCTGATCTGTGTTCTGTTGAGGGCTACTGTTTTCTGTTTGCCTAGCTTTGGGCATTTCTACTGACTTCTTGCTGTTGCTATATGGATTCTCTTGTGTGGTGGTGCTATTGTTATAATGATGCATATTGATGCACATCTTTGTGCTGGTTTAGCTTGATGCTCAATTTGCTTTATTCCTTGAGCATGTTACGGGGGGTTTGCTGTTGTTCTTTAGCATGCTCTCCTTGCTGCCTTCTGTCTATGTGATGAGTTGTTTTCTCAGCTTGGTCGCTAAATGTTTGCTGTTGTTCTTTGGCCTGCTCTCCTTGAACTTTTGCTGACCTTTTTGTCGATTGGTTTTTTAGGCCTTGTTTATCGTATGCACATGAAAATTGTTTTATCTGAGTGATGATCTGATAATGTTGATGGTCGTTAGTAGGTTTTTGTCCTCATTGATTGGTTGTTTGTGAGGTGTAGGTGCTAGTGCCTACTGCCTATGGTGCCCTGTGCTCTTGGTGCTCTGGGTTGCCCTTAGCCTTCCTAGGAGTTCTTGATAGTGGGTGTATCACTTTGAGGACAATAAGGGAGGTGAGTTGGTTCTACCCAGAGTATCAAGCTTCGTTTGTCTGAGTGATGATCTGATAATGTTGATGGTCGTTTTGTTGATGGTCGTGTTGGGAAGCTGTCTACACAAACAGGGTCGTGAGTTGGTTATGCCTACTGATGTTAATGGCAGACTGTTTTGTTGCTGTTTGGCTCAAATCTTGTGAGCATATATGTCAATCTTGAAGTGATGTGTTTGTGCCATGGGCTGGTATGTCCTGGTTGCTTTTGCTGCTGTTGTTCTTCTTGGTTGGTGTCATGAGGATGCTGCTTATACATTCATGAAGTATCTGTTGCCCCCTTGGACAGAACATGTTTTTCTGTAGAACATTGATGTATTACTTCTCAATTTTGCACAGATAAAGTCTGAATTGTATCGTCAATGTAAATCCTAAGTGGGATACATCATAACTGTGTAGACTAGGAGATATGTTCTCTTTTTTTGGAGTTGACTCTCCCGACCTAGCGAATGACGAGGGGTCTGTCCCTTAGAAGCTTAGGTTGGTTATTTTTCTCAGTCTCCTGGACCTTTTGTAAGCTTCGACTATCTTTTTTCTGGCATTTTATAACACTTACTTTGCCATAATAATAATAATAATAATAATAATAATAATAATAATAATAATAATAATAATAATAATAATAATAATAATAATAATAATAATAGTATTGAGCAGCCTCTCTCTTCTTTCTCTCTCTACCCCCCTCTCTGTCGAGCGACACCGTCAGCTCCGCCATGGCAGGCAGGAGGAGGGGCCGTCCACCGAGAAGGAGAGTGCTGGCTTGCTAATCACACGTTCTTACCCACCATATTTGGTTTTTAATGTTTCGAACAACCCAGATTTGTTTTAGTTTTTCAATCAAACCCTTTCGATTTCCGCAAGCTTTAACCCTAATTTGAGTTTGCGTTTCATCTACCCTGTTTTGATTTGTTTTTGGAGTTCTGTATGCGAACAACACATCTATACAGTCATCGAATCAGGTTCTACTGAGGTCGATTGAGTCACCCTAAATAGTAATTCGAGAATCTTCTCTTTCAATCAACCCTAAATGGAATTAGGGGAAGTAGTATTTGGCATCCTAAGGCTAATAGCGAGGCTGAAGGGGCGGGTCATGATGGTTGCTTGAACCTTCGAATCATGTGAAGCCCTCCTTCAGGCAATGGTTGCTTAGGGTTTGAGAACTTACGAGGTGATGGCTCACCTGCTAATGGAAGCCTGACTCTTGGTCTTTCTTGATCCCATCTCCATGGTGTTGAAGGTTAGTCCAAGGTTAGTCAAAGGTCTTTCTTGAACTGCGTAAGCGGTTTTGTTTATGAGGTTAGCAAACTTGTTGCTACTCCTTTGCTCATGGTGTGGAGTCCCCCTGACCCTGGCTTAGCATCCAGGTGGGAGGTAGTCTCTTCATGGTATCAGCTGAGTATGAATTCTTAGTACTAAATTATTGTATTAAATTATATCCGGTCAAGGTGTTTAATTAGTCCATAGATCTCTGTAGCTATGGTTAGCACTGTATTGTTTAGTGTTTATATTATGTATATTTACAAAGTATCTGTGAAGAGCAAGCAAATGGATGCCCCTGCCACATATGAATATTGCTGTTGTATTGTGAACCTCCGTAGCTATGGTATTTGCAGTGTGTGTCAGTCTTCTTGAGGTGGTTTGGGCGAGCTTGGTCTATAAGGGAGAGTTCCTTTCCTACTTGTTCCTGATGTGTTAAGGGAGGTTGTATTGAGTGGGTTCGTCTTGGTTTCCCCTTCCCCTAACTTGGACCCACGAATCGAATCCTCTCCCTATAGGTCCCACTGGCTCTTGCACTGATATCAAGGGTGACCTGATGCACGAAATCCTCCTTAAAGATCAATGGTTTAGTCTCTGTTTGTTCTTGTAATGTTGGTTATGCAAAAGTGTTGATACTTGGTTTGAAAGACCCTCATGACGCCCAATCTTCTGGTTTTGTCTATGGTGTGGGTCTATGCTTTGTCTTGGGGATCTGTCTTTTTGATCCTTGGTACTGTCTTCTGTGGTGCTGCCTTGGTGTGTTCTGCTGGTCTGCTTTGCTATAGGTGTCCCTCGTTGCAAGCTGCTGCTGCCATGTTGCTACTGTCAGCATGGGGCTAAAACATAGCTGACCCAATGGACTACACGTCAATAAGCTGCTGACTGGGTTGGACTCCTTGATAATGAAGACGCGGAGTGGGCTAATGATATGCCTGCTCTTGTTCGTATATTGACTGAGCTACTTGGAAGAGATCCCAGTGGAGTTTTAGAGAACCTCACATAATGATCAGGCTGGTATGAAGCAGGCCTGCTGTGTGTGGTAACATAGGAACTAGGAGCTGCTACCAAGGCCTCCTAGTTTTGGTTTGGATTTTTGATGAACAGGTGTCTCCCTAGTTATTTTGTTGTGCTGCTTAAAGGGCAATATGCAGGGTAGTTATTATGATCAAGCCTTCTGCTGCTTATGGAAGCACCCCGATGCGATATTGTGAAGGCCTACGATGCTTAACTTTTAGAAGCCTCATGGCTTGTTTTGATTTTGCTTGGCTTATGTCTAGACTGTTTTGTAAATTCGCTTAGGATACATAGCATTGTATAGGTCAGGAGCTTGTCTCCTTTTTTGGAATTGTCGAGCTCGCTTGCGAATGACGAGGGGCGTGTCCTTCTGATGCTTCGGTGGGTTCGGCATTTCAGTTGTTTGAACGTTTGTAAGCTTCGGCTATCTTTTCTGGCTTTTATAATATTTAACTTGCCAAAAAAAAATAATAATAATAATAATAATAATAAAAATAATAATAATAATAATAATAATAATAATAATAATAATAATAATATTAATAATAAAAATTAATTGTGAATGTAGCCTTGATGTTTCTGCCTTTTGCAAATTACAGCCACGATGTTTATTTTTTTTTTTTGCGAATTAAAGCCACCATGTTTTAAAAGTAACCACCATTTAGGCCAAATGACCGGTTATGACCGTTAACTAGCAAAATGACCTTTGACTTTTCATTTTTATTGTAGAAACACTAGAGATAAGAACGCAACAAGAGGGGGGTGAATTTTTTGTCGCCACATAGAGATTATGGATGCAACAAGATGGGGGGTGAATTGTTGTGTTGCCCTTAGGAGTATTTTTGCCCTGTTTCTTGCGGAGTTTTATAAAGAAAAATATTCAAAGCAATAAAAAGAAACTTTAAAGAACTCAAAGATTTAACGTGGAAACTTTCTTTTATTAATATTTTATGTAATTTACAACTTTATTACATAAAATTTCTCCTTCTCTTCTCTAGGCCTAATTCTCCTTCTCCTTCTAGGTTCTCCTTCTCGTTTCTTTTCTCTCTTGACATAAAATTCTCTATATTCCCCCTTAGACTTCCCTAAGTCTAAGTTTACACACTTAATAAAACCTTTACAAAAAGAATTCTCAAATTGGATTAAAAACTAAGAAAAGCACAAGGAAAAATTAAATTAATTGACAATTAAGAACAATTAAATTTTCCTCTTTCTTGAATTGGATCTCATGAAATCTTTTTATGGGCACTAGACAAAATTTACGTATGAATGTCTCTCTCCAAATGTGCCGGTTATAAAAATCCTATTTATATAATCACGAGAACAATGTTAGCCATAAACCCATGTTCTAAAACGTGGGAGTAGTGGGCATTAAACTTGGGAGTAATGGGTATAAACTCTGGGAGTTACTCCAAGTAACCGGTTGGTTTTTAGGTCAAGAAAAGGAAGTCCTATTTTTGTGGAGATAAAATAGGATCTAAAATTTTAAGCTCTCTTAAGTGGTTAGTTATTAATTGCCAATTAAAATCCTTATGCTAATCAGTTTTTCACCCGTACAACTTAATAAAAAGAAAAATAAAAATAAAAATTTATTTCCCTTATTTCTCGTTGACTTTTTCTCTGACTAGTTGCGTTGGGAACACCGTGTTGTCTCCGTCTGGACAGTCTTCGATTTTGACCAATCTGGAAATGGTTCAAGTGACTTAAGTATATGACGTATACTTGTAATCTTCTTCCACAACTTTCTAAGGTGCTATCGACGATCTTTGATAATCGGATATATGACCTATAAAAACAATCTCAAAAATAATTTTCTTGTTTATAAAAGTTAAGTCATCTAAGTTTGCAAAACGTTTAAAGGCCAACCTTCGACTTTTTCTAGGCTCCTCATAGAAGGGCTTTGCGACCTCTTCCTCTTCTAAGTTCTCACTGGATGCTTCTTCCTCCATTTCACCTTTTTCCTCTCCTTTAGAACCTTCCCCCTCAGTTGGTGCTTGCACCTCTTCCTCATTCACCTCTGCCTCATTAGGAGTGGCAGAGGGAACAGCGTCCTGATCTCCTTTTTCTTCTTCTTTCCCTTCCTCTTCTTCCGCTTCTTTTTCTCCCTCAAATTTTTCTTCTTCCTTTTTCTCTTCTTCCTGTTCTTCGTTTGAACTCACTTCTACATCCTCAATGGCATGCTCTAAAATTCCTTTTTCATTTAATTGAAGGTGCAGGTTAGAAAGGCACCTCTCACTGATTTTATTATTTGCGCTCATAGGGAATTCCAGTCCATCCAGAGGGACTCCAAACTTCTTAAAAATGCATGTTAACAACCCACCATTGATAATCGGTTTCTAGTGCGTCGTAAACACTAAGAACCTAAGCTATGCAAACACATTTATATAACACCCTAGTTACAACTATAACGTGTATAGAGGTAAGTTGGGGATTGAACCACAAGGAACAAGGGTAAGAAAGATTAAGTGCTAGGTGTAAAGGGAAAGAGTGTGTGTATGTAGGTGGGTGTTTTGAACTAAACTAAGAAAAGCAATAAACAAGATTGAGAATAACAATAAGAAACAAACGGGGTTGGTGAGGATTCTCTCTAGGTCGATGCTATGTTCTCACACAAAGCTAAGTCAAGGGAGATCGAGCGTGGCTCAATCGAGACACTCTAGATGACATGGGAAAGTTGATGACTTATAGTCAATGCGAACGACCCATAATCGCCCTATGTCTCACAAGGGAGTGACAGGACAAGAAAAGCATCGAATATCAATCAAACAAACAACAACAACCTCAACCCTAATCTAGCATATGAGCAACATTCACCAAACCTAGGGTTTCACCAAACCAAAACCCCTAAGAAATCTACTCTAGCATGTTGAAAGTGAAAACAACTAAGAACAAGGAAGAAAGCATGTTTGTAAACATTAGGGCAAGAAATAAACTAGCAATAATGAAAGGTAAAGCAAGAACACTAACTATCAACTATTCTAGAAAGAAATAACCAAAGTAAGAGCAATAAATGAAAGCAATAGAACAAGATTCAAAGCAATAAATGAAACATGAAAGAAGAAAGCATTAAATGACATGGATGAAAGATAAACAAAAGTAATAAAGAGAAATAGAAATACAAACTTACATAAACTAAGGTGCTTGAATGAACGGAATTGAAATTACAAAGCTTGAACGTAAATGAAAGCATAAAAATTTATTCTAGGGCAAAGAAATGTAAATGGAAAGCAATAAATGATGTTTAATAGAAGAGGGAGTTTCTATCTATCAAAGCATACCTTAAACATTCAGATAAGGCCCTTATATAGGGTGTACAAAGGGGGAACAAAAGCCCTAACAAAAGCCTACGTGGCAAGCTAAAAAGAAAAAGCTAATTCGCAGGATCTGCACGAGATTCGCCCGAAGCCAGGGTTCCATTCGCCCGAACCTGGCCCATTCGACCGAATGGGGGTCGAATTCGGGTAAAACAATGGCTTTAAAATATGGCTTGAATTGGGCACTTGAGGATTCGACCAATTGTGTTGGGGGATTCGCCCGAATCTATTTCATTCGACCGAATGAAGCCAAATTCGATATTAACAGAAGCTTTTGCCCTTTGCCTTGAGTAGCTGTACCTCCATTCGACCGAATGGGAAGCAGCTTCGACCGAATGTGGGCCTTTAGGCCACTTTGAAGTTTCAAACATCCTTCAAATGTTCCCCGATCTTCGCAATACCTTCGGGGATGACCCGAAACACTTGTGAGCACCTCGAAACACGTGCATTTCCTTCGACCTTGGAGTCTAAGCCTCGAACTTGATCCGAAATACCTTAAAATCTCCCGAAAACCCCTAAAATGAACTCTAAACACCATGGAGACAAGAACAAGGAAAAATCAAGTGTATAACGCGTAAAACCAATGTAAAACACCGAGATACGACGCCAAAGTAGGGCTATAAATGTGCTCTAGATCGAGCACATCAACACCCCCAAGCAAAAAGACTAGGTAGGAAAACATGAAAGCACCGGGGCATCCCAAAAACAAACTATCTACAAAAGCTAAACAAAACAGGTCTCCCAAAGAGGACGAGTAAGGTCTCGTGAGGGTTTTCAGAAGGAGACCCACAAATCCAAAGCAAACAAACATGGTGAGCGGAGAACAAAACAATACAAGCATGTGCATAGGCAAAACTCTTCCCTAGCCATAGGTGTGCAAGTACAATGGTCTCAATAGAGCGCAATACCAAAGAGAACGACCAATTCCACAAGCTTGAGATCACTAGGGCAAGCAACAACACAGGCTATGCCACCCACTACCTAAAGAGGTCACAAGTCTACACTCCTCGGGGAATTTCTCAAAAGATGTGAGAAATATGCAATTACGCTCATGTGTTTGATTATGGTTCGTGTTTCGCTCCTAATCTTCCGACTAAAGATGAGTCAGGAATCAAACACCTAATAGGGGAGAATCATGGGGATTGTGTCTTATCTTACTCCAGCGCAGAACAAACTAATCAGACCAAGTCGAACAAGTTAGCACAAGGGTTGTAACGTTGGCTTAGGGTTAAGGTGGGATACATTTAGGAATGTGGAGCTGAGTAGAGGATAGCAAGTGACCCTAAACAAAATACCCCCAAACATCTCATGATAGACCAATGAAAAACATATCCAACAACTATGAATAACCCAATAAACTCATGTAAGCATAATGATCTCCATCATAAAACACCAAAAACATGAAATCTCATAAGCACAAGTGTCTCCAAGCTCATCTCCCAATAAAACATCGACCTACTCACTCATATGAATATGTATGTGTAATAAAATCTCAATGAAAAACAAGAGAAAGGTCGCCTTAAACATAGAATATGTATGGATAAAACAATGAAAGCACTAGAGGAAATAGGGGAAGTAATAAGAGCTTGACATGAAATGGATAGAGTCATATAAACCAACAACTATAATATCATAACCAAAAACCTACTCATCGATGTAGTAAACAACAACCCCACCATCACTTAAGCTATCCTCTAGGTAAGAAGAGGGAATATTTGGCTCATGTGGAGGTTAAATAATGTGGCTACAAAAGAAAAGGAGAAGGCAAAAACTTGGCTTATCCTAAAGTCAATTTCGTTCAAGGTAGGCTATTTGGCTATGTAGCTTAACTCTAGCGAACGTGCTATCATTCCTGGTCTCAAGAAAAGCCGACTACGCTGGAGAAGAACCGACACAATACTTAGATCCCCTAACTAGCACACAAAATGAATGAAACTCGCAAGGAGTCCAAGAAGGCTCACTCACAGGCTAGTCGAAATGCGCCTCTAAAGGTAGACAACCAAGCCACAAACCAAGCAAACCCCAATTCTCCCAAGCTATGTGGAGAACAATCGAACTCTAGGTCCCAAAACAGGCACAAGGCTAAGGAAATACGAGTATGCATAGGGACATGAAATGTGTACAACAGAAGCTTGCATGCTAGACTCACAAATCAACCATTTATTGAAAGCAAGGATAAAACACAACTATACAACCTAAACATGAAACTATACAAGCTAAACAAGACAAAAGCTAAACAAACTAAGCATGCGAAGAACTAAAAGAAAAACTAAGCAATAGTTACAATAATGCAAATCTTTCGGGATTTTGAAAGCTTAAGCGCATCCTCCCCAAATCTAGCTCAAGAGTCGTCTCGGCGATGGGGAAGGCGAAAGAAAAACCAAAAGAACGAAAGATAGGCATTATTGGAACTAAAGGGAACACAAAACAAACATCATATAAAAAACATCAAACACCGGGTTATCTCCCGCAAGTACTTTTATTTAACGTCGTTAAGTTCGACCCAGCTAACCACCAGCTCAAGCAACAAATGAAAAGCTAGGGAAAGAAACCATACCTGAGCTAGGAGCGGATTCACTCCTAGCATCGCCATCACCTCAAACATGGTGACCCAAAACTCTCCACCTCGCAATAGTGGCGGAGGTGAGCAATGAAGAACCGGGGTCACCCGGATGGAAACTCAAATATGGGGCTCCCCCAAGCTTAGGTGGAGCCATCTTCTTCTTTTTGTATTCTTTTTTCTTTCTTTTTCTCACCCGCTTCCTCTTGCGGGGTTGCTTGTCAATCCTTTCAACTTCTTCATCAATGTCGGAGTGCACAAGAACTAACTCCTTCTCCTTCACAACATCATCAAACTTTTTCTTCTCTTCCTCATCAAACTTCACTACACCATCATCATAAGGCACCAAATCATCATGTACATGGGCATTAAGAACATCAAGCCCTCCAATCTTATCACCTTGAGGATCATCCACCAAATCAAGACAGAAAAGTTGCTCGACCATGGGCTCTTTTGAAGACTCAGCAAAACCAAAAACCGCTTGCTCATTGGGTACCCTTATAGTAATGGTTTCGGCTTCACAATCGATTAGGGAACCCAAACTCTTCAATGCATCTCTCCCAAGTATGAGGGGAGTGTAGGGGTCTTCCACCATATCAAGCACAACAAAATCACAAGGGAAAACAACGCTCCCCACTTGGATAGGAAGATCCTCAAACTCCCTACATGGCACTTTAACGCTCCGGTCGGCAAGTTGGATAGATTTCTTTGATGGCTTAAGCTCAAAAGCGAGGTGTTTGGCAATGCGCATCGGCATGAGCCTAATAGAGGCCCCCAAATCGGCAAGTGCTCCCTTGGGCTTTTGGTTCCCAAGGGTAACGGGGAATACAAAGGGTCCTCTAGCCTTTTCTTTCTTAGCCCAAGTGCCTTGAACAATGGCACTAATTTGATCCAGTAAATTGACAACCTCTAGCCTTTTCTTTCTTAGCCCAAGTGCCTTGAACAATAAAACAAAATGCTGGAATTTGTGCAAAATAAAATAAATTTTTGTGAATTTTTGTTTATATATAAAAAAATAAATTTATAATATGGAACTAATATAATAAAATAAAATAAATTATGCTACTAGGTCTATTCAGTTAAACAAGCAATCAAGACAAAGTTTATAGCACATACTTAAATAGATGCATACCTAAATCTCGCAATGATTGATTGTTCAATCTTGGTTGTTGTGGTTGATCCAACCCTTCCAATTTTCACGTTGTTTAGAGGAGGAATACTAGCATTCAACTTTAGTGAATCTTGATCATACCTAGCTCCAACCTCATCTTTTCACATTGTTCCCTTGGACGCGGTTTAGTCATGATATCTGCAACTTGATCACTAGTATTGACATGTTTAACTATAATATTTTTAGAAATCATGGCTATCTCCACTTTTGTCTATGGTTCTCTTCCGTTTTAATACCTTGGAGTTCCTCTGTCTTCCAAGAGACTTAGTATGGCAGATTGCGAACAAATTGCTGAGATGACTAGGAGGATTAAAGCCTAGAGTGCAAAAAATATTTCTTATGTTGCTCGGCTTCAACTCATTAATTTCGTCTTGATGGGAATTTCCACATACTGGTGCCAAATCATTATTCTTCCTCGTCGGGTTATCAACACGGTTAATTCTATTTGTAGATCCTTTCTGTGGTTTGGCATCCATGATTCTCAAAAGCCTAGAAATGTTAATTGTGACTCAGTTTGTAAGCCGAAAAAAGATGGAGGTCTTGGTATCCGCAACTTACTTATATGGAATATGGCAGCTATAGGGAAAATAGCTTGGAATATCTCTCACCTTCAAAAATCCCTATGGGTTCGAGGGGACATGGTGTATAGACGAAAGGTGGCCGATGGGAGGTTTTCAATGTGCCTATTACCGCGAGCTAGACTTTGAAGAAGATTTGTAGTGTTAAAGATCGGTTTTTACCTTGGATTGATAAGGGTAGGTACTCCATCAAGGATACGTACATGGATCTATTGGAATCTGACATACGACTTAGATGGGTTAATGTCATTTGGAACAGACTTGCAATTCCAAAAACTTGGTTCATTGGTTGGATGGCTGCTCTTCAGAAGCTTAAAACGAAAGACAAATTGAGGAGTATTGGAGTGGTCGATGATGATATTTGCCCTATTTGTGGTAGTTTCTCTGAATCTATTTCCCATTTGTTCTTTGTATGCACCTTCAGTCAGAGATATGTACATGATGTTCGTCGTTGGTGTGGCCTTAAGTTCAGCCCAATTATGATGCGCATGGACTTTAAAAGGCATCAAGGAAATTCTTTACGTCGAAACACACTATGTGCTATCTATACTTCTACTATATATCACATTTGGAAATCAAGAAATGATGCGGTTTGGAGTGGTTTTGTGTGTCTACCAGCCTATCGATGATCATATTGATCGTTGGCTCTCCTAATTCTTTCTTGTTACTACTGGCTAATGGTTTTCTGATCCGTTTTTAACTTTATTGATCTCTTCATGTGACTTGTTGGCCTGGCATGATTTTTGAGATGCTTGATGTGCACTTGCGACTGTTTTATGCTGTTGATGAGTGCATTCTATTGTGGTTTGAATATGTTGGGCTCTTGTTCTGGTGGTAGTGTCATCAATTGTGGATTGGTCTTATTACTAGTATACTGCTAAGATCGTGTTGGGATGCAGCTTCATGTTGTGAGAGTTGGATTATGTTGCTGATATTTTTGTGCTTTATGAGTCATTCTTGCTGATTGCTGATTTAATGAATGGCCTATCTCAATTGATTGCTGGGTATGCTGTGCTAGGCATGCTGTGTTGTGGATTACTGATTTAGTGATTGGCCTTGGCTTATTCTTGTTGTGCCTACAACTGGTCTTGTTGTTTAAGGGTTGTGAGGATGTTTGTGCTTGCTCTTTGGCTTGGGTTGTGCTGCTTGCTTAGCTTCGTACAACGTGCATCGCTTGATTACTGCTAGGAAGTTATTGAGGTGCTGGTGATGAGGTATTTGCACTGTCTATTTGGTGCTGATCTTGAGCTTAGTTACTACTGTCCATTTGGTGCTCTGAGCTGCTGCTGATGTCCATCTGGTTTACTGTTGTGCTGCTGATGTTCATATGGTTTACTGTGGTGCTACTTGCAGATTCGACTTGGTCAGTTTGTTTGGTTGATGTTGCTTATGTTGCTGTTCTGGCCTGCTGATTTTGGTCAGGTTGATTGTCTCCTTCCACTTGGGCTGTTGTTCTACTGTTGCATGTTGCTACCGGTGTGCTGCTATGCTCCGTGCCTACTGATTTTCTGAGTAACTGATGTTGTTGCGTCGTTGTTGGGTGTCCACAGTTGCTGCTGATTGTTTGATTTGCTCCTCTGAAGCTGCTGCTGCACTACTTTTTGTTGTGCACAAGACATCCTGTTGTTCTTTGTTGCTGATTGTACTTGGTGTCTTCTTTTGAGCTGTTGTTTATCTTGGGCTTGATTAAGCGTTGTTGACTGCTCTGTGTGCTGAGTGCTATTGTAGTTTGATGCAAACAACGGGTCTTTGAATTGCTGTTGATCTGTTTCTTGAGTGTTGTTGCAAACAGCAGCTATGTTGCCTTCTGATTTCACCTTTGTTGGTCATTGTTTGCTTTAACCTTTATGCCTTTGATGCATTAGTTTTGTTTGTATAGGTTATAACATCTTGTATACTGTGGGTTGTTTGCTGACTATTGTTTGTCGGCTGTTTTAGGCCTCGCTGTCCACGTATGAACATGAAGAGTGGGGCGAGGAAACCCTTTATAGAAGGTGGGCTTCGTTTCCACATTGATGCAAATAACAATGGTCGAGTTTCCATGCCTTGATGTATAGTTGGTTTTTTCTGGTGAATGAAAAAAAAAATTTATCTGCCAAAAAAAAATAATAATAATAAGTTAATCTCTCCGTTCCTTTTTGTTTTTTCACATTACTAAAACATGTAGTTCCATAAGTTTTTCGACTTTAGAATACTTTTCATTTTTGGAAAGTTTTGTTTTTCCCATTTATACCCCCCAAATACCTTCTGTTACCAATTGATTCCAGTTCATTTGCTTTTGATTCTTAAATGGGTTTTGGGCGTAGCGTTTGGTCATTATGACCTCTGAACATTTCATATCTTTTCTTTAATTGTAACCGTTGCTTTCTCTCTCCTCTAAAAACTTCTTTCATGACTTTCTTAGCCTTTACCCCCTGTTCATTTCTCACTTTTACAACATTTTTACTATATTAAAATGCATATCGGAATTTGGTCTTCATTTTGAGGTTTGTTTTGTGAATTTTGGTTAAGTTTGATTTTTGCATGCCCTCTGTTGTGCTGTCTTCTTCAACTTCCATTATTACTGTTTGAAGATTTTTTTTGTCCATGGACAAAGTCAAATCTAAGAGTGATTCAACCATCCCTTCATACCTTTATGAAGGTTTATGTAAACGTGGAGAATTTTGTTCTTGTTCCATTAAAGGGTGGTCACACTCTTATTCAAACGAAATTCTAAGATGGACCAAAAAGGATCTTGAATCATATCAAAAGGCCATAGAGGATGATGCTATATCCGCTTTTCGTGATTCTACCCCTTCTCCTAATGTTGAAGAAGAATTACCAGGAAAAGTTCTTGAGTATTTTTTGGAGTCTTTCTGATGTAAATCCTTCAACTCCATATAAGATTAATGAAGACGAAGTTAATTTGGTTGTCCCTGACACTCATGAGGAAGTTATTGCTTCAAGGGCAAAAAAACCCTAAATAACGTGCATGAAGTTTATAAGTTTTTTTTTGGATTTCCTTTTTATTTTAGACTCATGATGTGTGCTGGTGATGTTTGCTTTTGGACTTGTTTGATTTTGTGATGTTGTATTTCGGTTTTTAAGTTTGTAAGTTATTGCTTCATGCTGTTTGATTAGTCTGCTTCTGTTGTTTATTTACCCCTGTTTTGATTTATTTTCATAACATATGTGTTGGTATTTCGTTTTTTAATCGAAGTCTGTTCTTGAAAAATGTTCTTTAAGCCCCTGTGATGTGTATTCTATTGTTATGTGACCTAAAATCTTAAAAATTATCTATATCTACTTTGTTGAGTAGCAATTGTGTATAACAGACACATCATTTGTTTTTTTGTTGTCATGTACTATAATTTGCTTCATTTCTTGTTGAAGATTTAAAAATTTGAGAGGTTCAAAGACTTCAATGATGAATCAGGGGGTGAAAAAACTGAAATAATCAAAATATAATGATGTAAACTATATATACATGAACATGAATCATTGATTTGCGCTTGATTTCACAATTAGTTGCTTGTAAGTTTTATAAAAACAATTTTGATGACGATTACAAATAAACTGAGGGGCTTTAATTTTTAATCATCTTTGAGTTTCTTCCACTGCTTCATCATATGCCTCAAGTATCATTTGATTCCGTTGTACAAGATCTTCATTTTCTGTCTTCGTTACTTGTTGATCTATGTTTGGGTTAAGGAAACGTACAGCTTCCCTAACTAATTGTGATGGTACTCTCACTTGTATCCGTAACCTGCCATTGTCTTCTTGCACTTTCTTCCCTAGGTGTGGCTGGATATAATCATTAGAACCTTTAACCTTTAGGATTTCTTTTAAGTTGTGTTGTAATGAAATCCAAACATTGGTTAATGTCTTTGGATGTAACTCTCCGAATGCATCTTCCACTGCTTTTATTAACTCATTCATGTTCTTGGGCATTTTCTTATGCATAAGTGATTGTATGCTCCTAAAAAACCCAAATCTAGAATATTACAATTAGGATTGTTTGGTGGTTGCGGAGTTAGAATGAATGTTAATCCCCCTTGCCTATTGTGTTGTTGCCAAATTGGATCATCATTTGTGATGTGAACCCTTGCATTATCTTGTTGGATAAAAATAATGGATGGACCATCACTTGGCCATTTGTAACACCCCGACCCAACGGACCGCCGGTGACTACTCATGGAGACTGTAGACTTGCCCCACAGACCAACACAAGTCTTTCCAGTGCACTTTGGCCTCACTCATGCGCACCCGGAAAACTTCCGAGGAGGTCACCCATCCTAAGATTGCTCCCCACCAAGCACGCTTAACTGTGGAGTTCTTAACAAATGGGCTCCCTAGAAAAGAAGATGTGGACGGAAATGGGGATGGTTGACTCCAATTCGGCACACTTTATGCAGAACACCCTTTATTCCCTTACCAAGCCAAACAATGCTTGGCCAAACAGACCACAGAAAGCCTTGGGCACAGAACACTGTATTGGCACAATTCTTGAATGGTGTGACTAAGTTTTTGAATGACCTAAGGCACCCTATTCGCTTATCCACAACCAAGACTACTCTGGGTTATGTTAAGTCTTTAGTCTTGCACTACTCAAGACTTCTTGAATGATCACATACACTCAAGGTAAAAACACAAATGAAGAAAATCAAATGCTGAAAATTATATTGAAATCTGAAAGGTGGTGTTTATGAATACAATGAGACCTATATATAGGCTTTGGTGGGCTGATGACAACTATAACCCAGCAAGCCTCTAAAATACATCCTCTAAGAGTCACGTTCCAAGGCATGTGTTTATTAAAACATAAAACAGAAAGGCCTAAAAAATAGAGGAGTCATCTAGTGTTGTATTTCTGTCATACAGGCTACCTTCAGCTTGACTCCTAGGGGTCCTGGTGGACATGTAGGATGGTCCTGCCCCCAAGGTGGCTTGGTCCATGTGCAAAAATGCCAATTTCCCCCTTGTCTATCAACAGCTGCTCAAGGTTTGGGCTCCAAATGTGCAACAAGGTGGGCTGGTTCACAGAAACTGCTGAAGTGTCCTGTACCCTGACTTTTCTGGGTTCTGGCCTTAGATCTGGTTCTTCCTTTGTTTCCTTGCACCCTTCTTGGCTAGTTAGTGAGGCTAAGACCTTCAGGGACTCATCTATGCTCCTACACCAAGCTGGTGGCTCATGATAAGGATTTGGTGCAAGGGTTTTCCTCAAACAGTGCATTTTTATTTGATCTGATGGTTGATCCGTGCCTTGGTCTTTAGGGCTGCTCTTTGTAGCTTCTGAACCCACTAGTGTTGGTTCAAGATGCACCTTGTTGATATGAGTAATCTATCAATCCCTTTTCAATCTAAATCTGGGGTATCACACCATTTTCTAAGAATTGCTGGAATCAATTGTTGTATGAGCATGCTCCTGTAAACTTCTTGAGTAACCAACTCAGTTGGTTTAATTTTTATTGACCCCCTTGGACGGTTAATTGAATTTCTTTGTGTTGCAACCCTATATATGAAAGGGAAAATTTCGATTTTCCCATCAAATGTGCATTGGCCATATTTGATTCCATCTAGGCCTTGCAAGTGCCCCTAAAAACATGGCCTTCAGTATGAATTTTGATGACTTTCCCGCCCTATATGGAATCTTTTCTTTGTGTGCTCGATATACCCTTTATGCCTTCTTGGTTAGGTAAAAGTGTAAAACTACTTTTCATCAATATGTATAAAGTCATACATAGCTTTATACATTGGATTTCTTTGAATCGTATCTTCTTGAATGAGGCTTAAAATCCACTCAACCCTTCTTGCCTTGTTTGCATCCGTTAAAGAAAGGTGTAATGGATTTGAATGTGCCTTAATCTCCCCCCTTCTTATCAATCTCCAAATCGTTGTCAGTGCCAAGTCTAGACATGTTGCAACATCTCTAATGCATGTATGTTCACCCATTGGTTTTGATTCAAGTACGTTTGGTGGCACTTCAACTCTTTTTCTTCCACAATTTTTGTACTTTGAATCGATAACGTATGGCTTGTTTTATCTATAATTATTTTCTCTCTCATCATTCTAATACAATCATTACTTTTCACTATTATATAATTAAAATAAAACCCATTACCACCAAAGATTCATTCCATTTTTCTTAATCTTTGTGAAAAACCCAAATAGGAACATCAAAAAAGAACGGAGGGAGTAAAAATACATTGAAATGAATCATTAGGCAACAGGGTCGTCTCTAACATTTTGGGGGCCCTAGGCGAAATAGTATAAAGGGGCCCTTTAAGAACGATAATAGATGTTAAAAAACCATTCATTAAAGAACAAAATATTTTTGACAAGTTACATCTCCAATTTCACTAGATGCAAAAAACAAAAAACTCAAAAAAAATCATAAAAAATGAGTTCTACGGGCTTTTCGAGTTGCAAAATCATTAATAAGAGTATCAACATCGATCTTCTCCAAAAGTTCTTTTTCGATTGATAAAATTGCAAGATTATTCAACTACTAGTATTTTAAAAACTTTTAAAACCAATTCAAATACTAGTATACTATTATCTATTGAAAATTATATTTAAAATAAGAAATTTAAGCATATTAAAAATAAATCTTAGTATATGAATGATGAATCAATACTATGCGACAAAACCCAATTCATGAATTCAAGAACATATACTTTCTGTCTTTCTCAAGCAAGCACAACACTAAATCCCAATTAACCCAATTCCCATTTTCTTCCCAAAAAAATCTCAATTCGGCTGAATCGGCTCTATCTTTAACATTTAAGTATCATACTTTCTGAAATCTGAAGCAACCCAATTCCCATTTTCTGAAATCCCAAAAAAAAACCCAACATCAAAATTCCAAAGACCAACATCAATATAACATTCAAAGACCAAAATTAATATTTAAGTATTATACTTTCTGAAATCTGAAGCAGGGTCTTCGTCTCTACTCGCTTCGAGCAAAAGATGAAGTCACGAATCACGAATCAAGAACAAAAATACAAAATTCAATAATCAAATAACCAGATTTTGTTTCGAAAAAATTAGATTTATAACAGTTTATACCAAAATGAAATTCAAGATTTATTTAAACCGAAAAAAACTTACCGTAAACAACACCATTGATGAGGTAGGATTAGGTGAAACGCTGAGAAATGGAATTCCAAACGCACGGTTAAAGCCATGGAAAATGCCATTGCCATTGAAGGAGCTTTGATTTTGTAGCTTCCAAAGTTATTACGAAAAAGATAAAATATTAGGGTTCTCTTTTCTAAGGACTAGCTTTAGACTCCAGAGAAAAAATGAGTAATATTGGGCGCCGTTTCATTTGCTCAATATTGGGCTCCGGTTTTACAAATTTATGGGCCCAAAATTTAATTTCGGACTTTATTAAAATGAGGCCCCTCCCTTACACCTATTTCTGATTATTAAAATGGGGCCCTGGGCGGTAGCCCTTAGGGCCTACCCTTAGGGCCGAGCCTGTTAGGCAATAAATATAAACGTAACACAATAAGAATCATTAAGTTAAGAGTGTCTTGGTTGGAGTGTTGTTTGAGTCATTGATGCTACAAGGTCAAGGGTTCAAGCCTTAGTTGTGAGAATTGTTGAAAACTTTGATAATTTGAAGTATGGGGTGATTGGATCTAAATTTAGCCTTGAAATTCAGATTTTGAATATGGGCTTGGTTAGTTGGGTAAAATATAGGTGGTGGTAACCCTATACCGTAGCCCCTCAAAAACGTAAATGGCGATGATTTTGTGTCGTCGCAAGTTTTTTGTGCCACGAGCGATCCGTGGGCGTCTATTTTGTGTCCATCGCCCGACCTTTTTTTTTTTTTTTTTTCAGCGATCAAAAGGTGAGCCCAAGTGCCATCATCTTTTGCTCATTTATTTGTAGTGTGAATCAAAGAGTATTGCTTATTTAAGTTAATTGAGTCTTTTACTTAAATTATGTTTAATTGGCATTAAATAATTCTTAATCTATATTGTATAAGCTTTTAAGATTATACATTTAACTCTATTTTATCTAATTGCATTAGTCTAAAATATATTGTACCTTATTTTCTAGCAAAAACCATGCATATAGTTTTTTTATAAAGAACTATTTATATTCATATATTAATCCTATTCGTATATAATTTATAAAATGAAGTTGTTAAGACATAATCGTTAAGCTAAACTTTATTAAAGGATTAACAAATAACAAATGAACTCAATGGAATAGTAACCGACCTCAATGTGCTTGAATTAAATGGAAATATGAGAGGGTTGAATTTTTCAAAATTCATTAGAGGATCATTAATTTAAGCATAACAAGTTACTATTATTTTGGTGTTTTCCATACTGTAAAGGTAGTTAATTGGTATGTTGCTTTAAATGCTTCCCACCCCCACCACACTCAAACGGGAATAACCCCACTTTTTTCTAAATCACTCTATTTCTTTTTAAGGGTCGTCGTTCAAAGCATATTCTATGTGTATATAGTGTCCCTTAAAAATTGGTTAAATTACGTTTCGCTTTTGTTCAAATGGGTGCTCTCTTGATCGACCGTCTTTTATAAAAACTACTTTCAAAAGTTCAGTCCAAATCTATATTTAGAGTTGTAACAATATATATTAGAATAAGAATTTGTGTAGTTCAGATTCTTATTTAGAACCTAATATTACAAAAAATTTAACATTAAAATGCCTAAAACTTATTGTATATTTTTATTTTGGTCGTGGCATATATTCAAATGAAATACTCTTTTTGTTCATTAACTTTTTCTCATTTAAAATATGTAGAAACCAATAGAAGTGTGTAACGAGGGATAAAATTACATTAAGGGGTTGCCTGGAATCCCTCCATTAAATAGGGGAGTAAAAATCTTTGGGGCTAAATTTCCCACGAGATACTATATTGGAGTAATGATGATTTTCAATGAGTTTTGTATTTTTATCTGATAATTAGAGTTATAGGTTAAAGAGAAGATATGAGAACTATGATCTAGAGATAGAAATACCATTTGTGATGGAGGATATGAAAGAAACAACAAGAATTTAGTAGATGTTGATGATGGCAGAGGAGAGAGACAAATATGAATAACTATGGTGAAATAGTGAAGTTGCCATTAAACCAAGATGAGTATAGATTTCCAGGGAAAATATTTATCCTGGGTCCGCATGGGGTAAACATTCACCCTTATTTTGGAGGTACTAATTTCACTGATGATTATTTACTTTAATTCCAACCACTTAGATATCTAGTACTTTATTCCCCTGAATTAAGTTCTACCCTTTCACTCCCTTTCCAGGCAACCCCTAAAAGAAAATCATTGAATGAAGTATAAGTGATGATTATGGTGACCTTAATTAATGAAATGAGTAAAGAAATTTAGTAAAATGCAGTGATGAGTAGTACGTTAGAATGCAAAAATCACCGTACTTGAATTTTAAGGATGTAAATTCTAATAAAACATATTGATAAATAAGTTTACTTTTAGCAAACAATTATTCCAAAATAGAAGAAATTATAATGAAAAAAACTAATTTGTAAAATTTCGGTTGGGAAAAGTTGGGGCAAATGTGAACAAGGAAATAGATTATTATTATAGTTTCCTTATAATACCGTGATGATTATGTAACCCAATTACTTATTTGGTAATCATCATCTTCATGAACAAGCATCTTTAAAGCTTTCATTGAATTAATCCAGTATTTAAGCTTGTTACCTAATAAATTACTCCCTCCGGTCCATTTTACTTGTCCCATTTGACCAAACACGGATTTTAAGGTAGTATTGGGGTCCATTGGAAAAAGTGGTAGTTGGGTGTTTTAATTGATTAAATTAATTGTAAAGGTGGTAGTGGGGTATTGGGAATTGGAAAAGTAGGAGTATTTAGGTAAAAAAAAAGGATAGCCAAAAAAGGAAATGGAACAAATAATGTAGAATTGCCAAAAAAGGAAATGGGACAAGTAAACTGAAATGGAGGGAGTAATATTGTTGCCCTTTTTCTTCAAATTAAGGTGATACCAAGTTGTTGTTTGAAAAAATAGCAATGGAAAAATTGATTAACAATCAAAGGTCCTCTTTTATGAATATTTTTGCGCAACATTCTCATAATTAAATCATTGAACCGCCATGCACATGCAGTTTTACTTGTTTATTGAAATGAAATGCGTTGACCTGACGTCTGAAACAAGTTAATAAGGGAAGACCAACTTGGAACCAACTGCCTAATGCACGTCTATATAAGGACTTGGTTTGCATTGTTGTTAGATATCATTCCTTTATCTAAATCTCTTGTTTATCTCTTAATTAATATTTTTGATTTTTTTTTAAGAATATATTATTGCGAGTTCTTGGGTGAAATAATGGCTTTACCCAAGATGTTGTTATATGTTGGGTTTGTTGTGTTAGTTTTGGGCATGATGATAGAGGCAGCCACTCCTCCTGGAATTGCTAAAAATCCTTCACATGCAACATGTAAGATCAAGAAGTACAAGCATTGCTACAACTTGCCCCATGTTTGTCCTAAGTTTTGTCCTGATTCTTGTACTGTTGAATGTGCTTCTTGCAAACCTATGTGTGTCCCTGCTGATTCATCACCACCCCAACATGATGGTGATGATGATGATGATGATGATAAGAAAGATCCTCCTACTCCATCTCCGTATCCTCCCACACCTTCAACACCATCTCCTTCTCCTCCTACGCCTTCACCACCCTCGGAAACACCCCCAACGCCTTCAACACCATCAACACCACCTTCGAAAACACCCCCAAGTCCAACACCATCACCACCCTACACCCCGACTCCAGCTCCAAAGCCCCCAACATCATCTCCTCCAAATTCTTCTGGTGTTGCCGCAAGGAAGAGAGTTCGATGTAGGAACAAGTATTATGGACAATGTTACAATCAACCCCTTCTTTGTCCAGCTAATTGCCCTACTTCATGTCAAGTTGATTGTGTTACTTGCAAGCCTGTTTGCAGTAAGCCTCTATTCTCTTCAAATTTTATTTTTCTTATTAACCTATAATTTGATCGATCTAGGAACTCATTCAAACTAATTCTCTTAGGAAAAACATGTCAAGACATTAGACATATTACACTTATTGTGAATGCCAACATGTTTACGGAAAAATATATATGTTAAGACCAATTACACTCATTCAAACCTAATTCTATCACTTAACCATATGGCTATGGAAATAAGGTCTTCAATAACTGATAAATTGTACACATGATCTATAATTTGTCGATGTAGGATAAGACATCCCCATTATGAATTTCAATTTTGAAAATAAAGAATTTGAAAATGACAAGATTGCTCTTAAATTCTCAACTTTAATTAATTAATTTAAAAACAATAGTGGAATTCATCAAATTCCAAATTTGAAAATATTTAATTTGTTAAACAATAAATTTAAGTCATTTCTAGATTTTCAAATAAAATCATTATTTTCAAACATAATATAAACTTAATTAATTCTGATTCTGAAATTAATTACTTTTTATTGTGGATTGTGTACGTAGGTTGTGACTATCCAGGAGCTGTGTGCCAAGACCCTCGTTTCATCGGTGGAGACGGAATCACCTTCTACTTCCATGGCAAAAAAGACCAAGACTTTTGCCTAGTCACAGACTCAAACCTCCACATAAACGCACACTTCATTGGCAAAAGAAACAAAAATTTAAGACGTGACTTTACATGGGTTGAGTCCATCGGAGTCCTCTTCGATGACCATCGCCTCTTTATCGGAGCCAAGAAGACCTCTACTTGGGATGATGCCAATGATCGTCTATCCCTAGCTTTCGACGGCGAACCCATCTACCTCCAAGAAACCGTTGGATACGAGTGGAAGTCTACATCCACCCCACAAGTCACCATAACACGAACAACCTTTGAAACCAATAGTATTACCATTGAAGTCCAAGGAATACTCAAGATCACAACTAAAGTTGTACCTATCACTCAGGAAGATTCTAGGGTTCATAATTACGGAATTACCAACGAAGATTGCTTTGCTCATCTTGATTTAGGATTCAAGTTTTACTCATTAACGGGAAAGGTTGATGGTGTGTTGGGCAAAACTTATGGAGATGAGTATGTTAGCAAAGTGAATGTAAAAGCTCCTATGGCAGTTATGGGAGGAGAAAAAGAGTATGTGAGTAGTAGTATTTTTGCTACTGATTGTTTGGCTTCCAGGTTTAATGTTCATCATCAAGAGGAAACTTCATTGGAGGACTCGGAGCTTGCCCATATGAATTGTGTTGGTGGAATGCATGGTGAGGCTGGGGTAGTTTGCAAGAGATAATTGACTAGTCTTCCCAAATTAATTATATGGGATTTTTACTTAAACTTATATTCTTCTAATACTAACGTCATATAATTAAGTAAACGTTTTCTAATAAACCATTATGTTGTGATATGATTTACAGCTTATAACACTATTTCAATTTTCATACTATCTTATTCAATGTAACATATTGTATTCGGAGGATATGATAATAAAAAATATTAATTATTGTTTAATGTATCTCAATCATGAGTTATTATTATTGTACTAGTTTGTTTTGAATTCAAATCTAAACTAAAATTCACGGAGTTTACATTTAAAGCAGTGCCTAAATTCAGGTTGAAAATATTTTTCGTTATCGATTATTATTGTGCTCGTTAATTAAATTATTGTACTCAGATTCATTGTATAATTAATAAAAGTCAATAAAGCTGATTCATTCTTTTCGGTGCCGAAGATGTTGATTCAGAGCATTATGCTTGTATTTACTACGCCCTCCATTTCGGTTTACTTGTCCCAGTTTTTTTTTTTTTTTTTTTGGCAATTTCATACTACTTGTCCCATTTCCTTTTTTGGCTAAAATTTTCTTACCTAAATGCCCCCACTTTTCCAATTACCAATACTCAACTACCACCATTACAATTAATTTAATCAATTAAAATACCCAACCATCACCTTTCTAATGGACTCTACTCAACCCTTAAAATCTGTGAAAAGTCATATAGGACTAGTCAAATAAAATAGAGGGAGTATTAGATAATTATTTTGAGGATGACGCAAAATAGCATCTTATAGCTAATTAGCCAATCTCGTACTTGGTTTTCTCTACAGACTTTTATGTCGATCCTCTTTAATAAAAAGAAGGAAAATAATCAGTTACATTGCGGGTCCACTGGTTCTTCTACAAGTAGAATAAAAACCGTATGCAAAATAATTGTGACGCTATTAAGCAATATTACTTACTACTCTGTCCCTTTGAAATTGCATCAAAGAGAAAGTTGTGTATTTTTAAGAAAGTAGTAATAAATAAGAAGAGAGAATGAATTGTGTGGATGATATTAAAAGAGGGTTAAAATGTATGGATGAGATTAAAAGAAAGTGGTGGGCCACTATCCAAAAAAAAATGATGCAAATTAAGTAGGACGGACCAAAATGGAAAATGATGCAAATTCAATGGGACGGAGGGAGTATATTAACTTCTATTATATACTTCCTCTGATTTTAAGAGTTGCTGCACTTCTGTTTTGCACACTATTCAATGCTTAATTTTCATCTTTAATATCTTTAATTTCATGCGATAAAAATTCTAAAAAGTTAATATTATAAAAATACGCATTAAGATGAATCAAACAAGATTTCACTTGATTATGTTTTAATTTATACATGGGGAAATATACATAGGGATGGTAATTCAGTCAGAATCCGACCCTAGTCTGACTCGATCCGAGGAATATAATCCGATTCGAGTCCAAGGAAAAAGTCATCCGACTCCGTCCGACTCCGACTTTACACTTCGAGTCCAAGTTAGAGAAGGACCGGAGCTGGACCTTAATAAAAATCCAACACTCCGACCCTGAAGGGAATCCGACTTTGAATTTGACTTTTACACCAATATTTTGTTTCCTTTAAAACACTAAATGTGGCTAAATCAAGCTCTCTATCATACAATTTGTAATTTTTGATTTTAAAAAACTACTTGTTATTTTTATTTTGATTAATCAATCAGAAGACAAATTAGATCAAGAGAAATAAATTACGCCAAATCAAAATTCGAGAAAATTTTGTTAAATTGTAGTAGTAGGACTATTTCTCTTGTTACACTTCAATTCAAAGTACATACTTTTTTTGACAAATTGTGTTTGAAAAATATATTTTGTTGATTTTGTATGCTTTAAAATAATTAGTACAAAATCAACGATACTGTTTGATGATAATCCGACTCCACATCCTACTCCGTTGG
The DNA here is from genome assembly GCA_019776075.1 of Amaranthus palmeri. Lineage (NCBI taxonomy): Eukaryota > Viridiplantae > Streptophyta > Magnoliopsida > Caryophyllales > Amaranthaceae > Amaranthus > Amaranthus palmeri. The sequence goes on along the minus strand of JAAKBH010000659.1, from coordinate 7,780 downwards.
AGATCCGAGAGTCCGAGTCGGGGCAAACTTAGAGTATGCATAATCCGACTCTGACTGGAGGTGGACTGAAAAAAAACTCTGACTATTATCCGGAGCAAAGTCGGAGTATGTATAATCCGAGCCGAATCCAACCCATTGCCATCCCTAAATATACACCAAATAAGATTAGTTGATAAATAGTATTTGCCATAGGAACTGTAGCAACTAATAAAATCTAGAGGAAGTAGTTGTTGAAATGGGAGCATATTGTTTTTTGTGCTCCTACTGTCGCAACTCGACGATGCAAGGGAGATGACGGACAACCTATCATTCTCTGTGTTGAGCCGGTGTATCCTCCAGAGGACGAGCTATATTGATCAAGATTGCTCGTGCCAGGATTGACGCTTTCTTTCACCTCACGATCTGTAAATGTAACACCCCCACAACTAGGTCCAAATTTTAAAAAGGATTTTTAAGGAAAACATAAACCAAACCTAATCATGGGAGCGTTACCGCCACATCTATCCCTGATAAGGAATAAATGTAAGGCTAAATAACTATATAAAATAATTCTATGCGATACAATTTAATTAAGAACTAAACAATGTTTACAACTGGAAGTGAAATTTTAACTGGGACGTGACTACTAATAAAACTATTTTCCTAGGTGAACCTCACTCTACGATCCCCACGCGGTCAATAACCTGCAAAATAAGAATACAAGAAAACAAGGAAAAACTCCCAAATCAGATAAACTGAGTAATTCCAACTCCATCCCGTAAAACAGTTTAGTTTGAAAATAATTTAAGAAAAACAAAATATAATTGAGTTTAAATAATTGTAGAAAATAAAATATTATCAAGCTGAGTTAAATATCAAACTTATGAGTATAAAATAAAATAAAACATAAGCCAATTAATTAATTTGATATTTAGTGATGACCACACATATATCCAATTTTTAATTTGAGGGAACGAGAACGCCAGTAGGCCGAGGCTTTACCCCTATACCTACTTCATCAAGAGGTCGTCACCCCCAAAATAATTCATCAAGGCCAGCAGAGTAGTCTCAGGTAACCCTAGTGTGCACACCCCTTCTACTTGGATCACAACAAATAGAAGGAAGACCAAAAATCGTATCGAGCATCAAAAATAATAATAATAATAATAACCTGTCGGCAGCTATACTAACCAAACAGGGCAACCTGTTCATCACTCTTATACTTGGATCACAACAAATATAAGAGTTTCATTCCCATCGTTACACTTTACGTGATTTAATATATTTTATTAATTAGTAGTGAGCACATAAACATATAATCAAAACATTACATGATACATTTTATGTAAAATGATTATAAATTTTCTCAATAAATATATTTCAGGATTATCCATCTGAAATCTCATATCACCTTCTTAACATCAATTTGGTGATAACAACAATTAGAATCATAAATATTTCTTTTTCGACCCAAATCGTCTTTTAAAATTATAATTAAAATAATAATATAACTTCAATAAAATAATAAGATAAATATTTTTCTTTCAAATTTAAAACCATATCAAACTTGGTTATTAAAATAATAATACAAGTTTTATCAAAATAAATAATTTTAAACTCAAGGTTTGACAAAAATAATATTCAAGATAAATTGAGAATTAAATTTATAAAACATAAAGTCATCACAAAAATAATATCATATAAAAAAAAAATCAAACATCCCATTTAAACACATTAATATCACATAGCACATAATACTAACGGGATAATCCTAAATAGATGGACATCGAAAATTACCTTGTTATGCGATCCTAAATAAACGTATGCTCCTAGTTATCCTGACTCACGTATCCACCGTCTACACGATAAAATAAGAGGTCTTGAATTAATACCCGGATCAACCCAAACGAATTAATAAATTAAAAGACTTTCGGTTAAAATATAATTTATTTAAAAAGACAAATTTTAAATCATAGTTTAAACTTTAAAAGATTAAGATGGAAAGAAACACTTTTGGAGAAAAGACAAAAAGGTTTAAATAAAAAAAAAAATAAATTAAAATGAAATAAGGAAAAAGGTAAGTAAGAGTTGTCATGAAATGGGTTTGTACCCATATCTCACGTAAAGCACAAAGACAACTTTAAAAAAAAATTAAATACTAATAATAAAGAAAGATTTATAAAAAAAAGAAAGAGAAATAAGAAACAAGTTTTTGGGTTAGAAACCCACGAAATCAGAAAGAAAGAAGGAAGGAGAGAGAGAGAGGAAAGAAGAGAGAGAAAGGAAGAAGAGAAGGTGCACGGCTGCTGGCCAGCGGCGCCGGTGACGGCCGTCCCACGCCGGCGGTCTCTCGGCGACCCTCATCTCACCGGAAAAAGGTCAGAACATATATTTTCATGTATTTTTCTTAAATTTCAGATTAGAAAGAGATTAAAATACTTTGAGATAAGTGAAATTCATACCCTTTTTATCTCAATTTCAGACTTCTTTTTCTTGAAGGAGTTTATCTTGAACAAGAGAGAATATGTGAGGGAAAGTTTGTGAAGGTTTGTAAATGAATTTTTCTGTTAAAATGATCTAATTTATACTATTAGGGTTAACAGTTTTCTTAATGTCAGATTATAGAATGAGTGGGGTGTAATGGGGAGGTTGAGGTAGACAGAAATATCAGTTTTATAACTGATGCACGGTTTCTTCCTTCAAAGAAACTAACTTTCAGTTTTTGAAAAGAATCAGTTTCTTAAGTTTTCAAAAAAAAAACCGTTTAAAAGTTTTCTAAATATCAGTTTACAATTTTCTAAAATATCTGTTTAAAAATTTTCTAAAATATATTCTAAAATATCAATTTTAAAATTATTTTAAAATTTTCTAAAATCTCTGAAAAGTTTTTAAAATAATTATTTTTCTTTTATTTTTTTTCTTAAAATAACCGTGGGATTACATACACTCCCCCTTAAAACAAAAGTTCGTCCTCGAACTTAAACTCAAAATATAAACTTGGACAACTATAAGCATGGCCGGTATGATAGACTCGCATCTCACCCCCCCTATTTTAAAAAGTTTCGTCCCCGAAACTCTACGTACCTGATCGAAAAGCTCGGGGTACCGCTTTCTCATGTCAACTTCGGTTTCCCATGTGGCTTCCTTTGTTTGTTGGTTCGTCCATAATATCTTAACCAACTTAATTTCCTTGTTCCGGGTACATCTTGTTTTGGTATCAAGGATTTTTACTGGTTTTTTCTTCAAAGGTAAGGGTTTCATCAAGTTCAATGGTTTCAGGTTGTATAATATGGGAAGGGTCATGGACATATTTTCGGAGTTGGGATACATGGAAGACATTGTGGACTTTGGCTAGGTTCATAGGTAAGGCTAATCTATAGGCTACTTCCCCAATTCGTTCCAAAATATCATAAGGACCTATAAATCGTGGACTCAATTTACCCTTCCTACCAAATCTCATGACACCCTTGGTTGGTGACACTTTGAGCAAAACTTTTTCACCTACTTCAAATTCTAACGCTCTCCTCCTTTTGTCTGCATACGACTTTTGACGATCTTGCGCGCCCTTCATATGTTCCTGAATCATCTTCACCTTCCTTGCAGTCTCCTCAATCATTTCTAGTCCTAACCCCAACGACTTATTAACATCATTCCAACATATAGGACTCCTACACTTCCTTCCATACAGAGCTTCATAAGGTGCCATTCCTATGCTAGAATGGAAACTGTTATTGTAAGAAAACTCTACATATCTCAGATTATCTTCCCAAGATCCTCCAAAATCCATAACACATGCTCGTAACAAATCCTCAAGAGTCTGAATCGTTCTCTCTGTCTGACCATCTGTTGCTGGATGAAATGCAGTACTGAACTTTAATATCGTGCCAACTGCTTCCTGTAACATCTTCCAAAATTTGGACAGAAACCTCGAATCTCTATCTGATACTATGTCCTTAGGCACACCATGCAATCTCACTACTTCCTGAAAATATGCATCTGCCATCTGTTGCATTGTCCACGTGTTCTTCATTGCTATGAACCTTGCTGTTTTTGTTAATCGATCCACTATCACCCATATGGCATTCTTTCCTGTTTTCGACCTTGGCAATCCTACTACAAAGTCCATCGAAATCGACTCCCATTTCCATCCAGGTACTTCTAATGGTTGCAGTTTTCCCCCTGGTTTCACATGTTGAATTTTCACTTTCTGGCATGTTAGACATTTCGCCACATAGTCTGCAACTTCACGCTTCATGTTTGGCCACCAAAAGTTCTTCTTAAGATCCTTGTACATCTTATCACCACCTGGATGTACTGAATACGGAGAATTATGGGCTTCCGTCATAATCTTAGTCTAAAGATCCTCATCACGCGGTATGCACCATCTTCCTTTATACTTCATTACACCATTTTCATCTTCTTCAAATTCAGGTGCCTGACCATCCTCTTTTAACTTCTTCAACTTAGTTAACCAGCTATCCGTGATCTGCTTCACTCTAATTTCCTCAAAAATGTCGGACTCGACCATCATGCCATTTAATTGAGTACTTACATATCCATACTCCACCACTTCTAAGTTCATCCTCCGAATCTCTTCACACAACTCATCTGCCAAAATTAATGCATTAATTGTATGCATCGACTTTCTACTCAAAGCATTAGCTACCTTATTTGCCTTTCCTTCACAATCATTCAAATTCAAGTCGTAATCCTTAATGAGCTCTAACCATCGCCTTTGTCTCATATTCAAATCCCTCTGAGTGTACAAGAACCTCAAACTCTTATGATCAGTGTAAATCTTGCACTTTACCCCAAACAAATAATGTCTCCAAATTTTCAATGCAAAGACTACGGCTCCCAACTCTAAGTCATGTGTAGGGTAATTCTTCTCATGTGGCTTAAGCTGTCGTGAAGCATATGCTACCACCTTTCCATCTTGCATCAGCACACAACCTAGTCCATTCTTAGATGCATCCGTATATACCTCATATTCTCCACTTTCATTCGGTAAAGTCAGCACAGGAGCGGAAGTAAGCCTTGTTTTTAACTCTTGAAATGCCGTTTCACACTTCTCATCCCATTGGAACTTCGTGGTTTTCTTCATCAAGTTTGTCATAGGCTGAGCGATTCTAGAGAAATTCTTCACAAATCTCCTATAGTATCCGGCTAAACCCAAGAAACTTCTCACTTCGGTCACATTAGTGGGTGTAGGCCAATTCATCACCGCTTGAACTTTTGAGGGGTCCACCATTACTCCATCCTTCGTGACTACATGCCCCAAAAATGCTACTTTCTCTAACCAGAATTCACATTTCGAGAACTTAGCATACAACTTATTTTCTCTTAGAGTCTCCAAAACTTTCCTCAGATGGATCTCATGCTCCTCTCGATCCTTAGAGTATACCAAGATATCATCAATAAAAACAACTACAAACTTATCCAAATAAGGCTGAAAAGTCCTATTCATAAGGTCCATAAAGACAGTAGGCGCATTAGTGAGTCCAAAAGGCATGACAGTGAACTCATAATGGCCATACCTAGTTCGAAAAGCTGTTTTGGCTATATCCTCCTCTGAAATTCTTAATTGATGATAATCTGATCTCAGATCTATCTTTGAAAATACTCCTGCGCCCCTAAGTTGATCAAACAAATCTTCAATCCTAGGTAGCGGATATTTATTCTTCACCGTCACACTGTTCAAATCCCTATAATCAATGCATAATCTCATCGTTCCATCTTTCTTTCGAACAAACAATACTGGAGCTCCCCAAGGTGATACACTCGGTCTTATATATCCTTTATCCAACAAATCCTCAAGTTGTACCTTTAACTCTTGTAACTCGGCAGGTGCCATCCTATAAGGTGCCTTTGAAATGGGTCCTGTTCCCGGAATCAAGTCAATCTTGAAATCTAACTCTCTCACAGGTGGCATCTCGGGAATCTCAACTGGAAACACATCCACAAACTCCTTAACTACAGGTATCTCTCCTAACTCGTCCTCTTTCATACTCGTGTCCTTTACATGGCACAAATATACGGGGTAGCCTTTCCTAAGGTGGGTTTGGAGGTTTAAGGCAGAGATAAGCTTGATCTTTGGTGGTTCATAGGTTGTTTCTTGGTAGGTTAGTTTATTTCCCTTAGGATCTCTAAAGGTGATTCTGTGTTTAGCACAATCGATCTTAGCTTGATACTTCCTTAACCAATCCATCCCCAAAACCAAATCGAAGTCTTTTAAATTAAACTCAATAAGGTCTATGGGTAGTTCGGTCTCAGAAATAACAATAGGCATATCTAGGTAAAGGTTCCTACTAAGAAAGGTTTCACCTGAGGGCGTGGTTACCTTAGCTTGACATGAGGAAGAAGGTTTGAAGGAATGTTTTCTCGATAAAAGATCGAGATAAAAAGGAATGTGAAGCACCAGAATCAAAGAGTACAAAAGCAGGTTTATAGTTTACAAGAAAAGTACCCGTCACAACGTTGGCGTCTGAATCAGCTTCACTCTTACTCATAACGTGGAGTCTCCCATTGAAGTTGCGTCCTCCATTTCCATTGTTGCCATTGTTGTGCTGATTGTTGTTGGCGTTGTTTGCCGAACCATTTCCTGCCTGAGTATTGTTCGAGCGGTTGTTGTTGAAGTTCTGGTTCCTGGGTCCCCCTCCATTGTTGTTATAGCCCTTGTTATGTCCATTCTGTCCTGACTGGTTTTCCACCTTGCCTCTTGGGACAATAGTTTGCCTTATGTCCAGCATCGCCACAAGCATACACTTAATTGGTTCACCTTGACACGTATAGCCCGAATGACTTTTCTCACATTTCTTGCAAACCCAAACTCTCTGGTTATCATTCCCTTGCTGGTTTCCATTCTGCCTAGGGTTTTGGTAGTTCCTATTGTAATGTCCTCCTCCGTGGTGATTGTTCCTACCATTTCCCCCATTGTTCCCAAAGCGAGGTCTTTTGTCATTGTGTTGACTACTCATACTACCCTGGTCCTTCCTCTTGTTCCTTCCCAAAATTTCCTCTTCTCTCTGTAAGATTCTCTCCATGTTACAAGCCTTAGAATAAGCCTCTGCAAGAGTAGATGAGGTACTTCCCCCTAGCCTAGTTTGTATTCTGAAAGCTAAACCATCCTCAAACTTTTGTGCCTTAGAAATTTCATCAGGGACCATGTTAGGGCAAAACTTAGCATACTCGTTAAACTTTTGGGCATATTCCTTGACACTCATATACTTTCCTTGGTTCAACCTATTGAATTCACTGCACTTCTGTCTCCTAATATGCTCAGGAAAGAATCGACCTCTAATAGCAACCTAAAAGAGTTCCAGTCAAAGTTTGGTTTGTTCACTAATGGTCTGTCCCTCAGTTTTCCCCACCATGTGTCAGCATCCTCTCGTAGGTAGAATGTAGCTTGGTCAACCTTTTGGGTCTCGGGAGTCCCATTTGCAGTAAAGATTTTCCTCCATGTCGCGTAGCAAGTTCTCTAGCAGCATGGGGTCCTCTTTCCCAGGCAAAGATAGGGGGTTTTAAGGCAGCAATCTTCTTAGCCATGACAGCCTGGGGGTCATCATGCCCATTGTTTCCATTGTGGTTTTGGTTTTGGTACTAATAGTCCTATGTTCTGGCGACAATTGTTCGAGCCGTCCTCACTCGAGCTGCTAGTTGTTCGGGTGTGTCAGCCATGTTATTGGAATGTTGACGTCTACGTGATCGGGTGTAGATGTTTGCGTATCGCATAAGCTACCTATATAAGAAAGCTAAGGTTTACTACTAACGTTTTGTTTATATGAACTTATACTTAATATAC